>JACAVU010000003.1:66693056-66813702 GCA_014183005.1 Castanea mollissima
AATGAACAAAACTTGTTCATATTCATTACTGTAATCTATAGCATCATATGGGAATGTGTTTACAGCCTCCCTTTTTTATAGTAGATTAAATGCTTGATTTGTGCAGGAATTTGACTCCAAGGCAACGTGAATTGATTGAAGCGGTTGCCAACGAAGAGCAAGGGGAATATGATAAGCATGTACTGCTGGAGCATCAGGGTAAATGTTAGACCAATTGGTGTCATTTGTTTGCTAATTCTTAGCAAAAAAGGATAAAGGCAACTGAAGAAAAAGCATCAATCGTTGAAAGACCCACCCACTCTATAAGTTTTGTAGGAGTGATTGGGTTGTTTTTGTCCTTTTTGGGGGGGTGGGGGGGAGAAGACTGTTAGGGGGTTAATATTTTTCTTACAAATCACAATGGTAGTTTTATTTGAGGCGACAAACATTTGATCACTTGCATCTAGAGTATCTAAGTTGTTATTGTATATTATTTATTGTTCTTTAATATTTTTCACTATCAAGAATGGCAAGTCAGTATCTGTCATTCTTGTATTATGTTATGAATAATGTCACGTACAGGGATAGTTAGATGTTACTTAGTAAATCTTTTGAATATATAGCTGGTTCAATATTTACTTAAGCATTTAGAAAGTTAAACATAATTCAATTGGTTTTCTTTGGAGCTGTCAGATCATACAAGTGCTTGTGCATAGGATTGGATGTCCCCATATTCTAGTTTTGAACATTGTGAATTCATGAGCATGTTTTATGTGATTGGCAGAGTTCATGGTGAGTATAAAAAGAAGAGACACCGGTACAATTAAGGCAACAATGCAAAAATACAATCTTAGTCCTTTAAACGTACACAGCAAATACAGATTTGCAAAACGTAGTATTAAATTCAGTCTCTAGATTCAAAATCCAACAAGACGAGACACACATACATGTAATCATTAAAATGCAAGGCTATGCTAATTCGAAAATAAACAACTTACGGTAATAAACCACAACAAAATAGTAGCAATACAAGGCTATGCAGGGCTGAAATGACAACTTATGGTAATGAACCACAAAAAAGCAGTAGCAAGTGTCAATGCACACTTCAATGAGGTTAACCATGCCTACGCCAGTATGGATTTATGTACAGAACTACAACAATTCCCAGCAGGACAGTTATGTAAGCACCACAAAGCTATGTAGAAGACACTCGTGTCCATGTAACTACCACCTTCCACCTCATATCCCTGATATTGTAGACGGTGGTCTCATTTGGTGCACTATTAATAATGGAGGTCCACACAAGAGAGGGTTCCCCTCATAACTACTTTCATCAAAGTAATGAATTGATTTTTTCTGTCGGGTGTTGTTCCTGATAAGTTGGTGTGCCACAATGAAGACCCACTAGAGAGGTCATTTTGGTCAACTGAGGTGGAATTTTGCCATTCAAATTATTGTAGGAAAGATCCCGACTTTCTATTTGTCTTAGGTTTGAGAATGTTACTGGAATTGTCGATAGTTGTTGTGTGACAAGTCAATGCACGAATGTGCTGCCCCATCCTACCAAGTTCCAGTGGGATTTTACCTACTAGGTTGTTGCATGAGAGGTCAATTCCAAACAGTACTTAAGGATGTCACCCTTGTAGGAGTAAGTTCTAGTTTTTTGTTGTGAACTCTACTTCTTCTTCATCTTTCACAAATACGTCAATCATAAATGGCCATCAGGGTGATCGTCGATAATATTTGATATTGTGTTCAAATATAATGACAAACTCCTTGAATAAAAACCCCAAAAGATTGACCTCCTAATAAGCTTTGAGGGCATGATGCATCAAAAGTAAATGTTACTCAAGCAATGAGAATTAGACCTAAAAATTTATTGTAGGAAAGATCCAAATGTTTAAATTCAGCAAAAGGCATACTGAATTGGAATTTGACCTCCTAAATATTTCTTTTTCAAGAGGAGGCATCTTAACGATGAGAGGCTGCCAATCCAATTGGGAATGTTCCAGTAGATGGTTATCTCGAAGATTCAATGTAAGTAGATTGGAGTTGTTTTGTAAAGAACTTGGAATTGGACCACTCAAGCAATTTTTATTTAAAAAAAAATTGATACTGAGGAATTGAAGCAAGATGGAACAGAGCAAAAAGATTGTTGTCAGAAAGGTCAAGAAATGTAGATCAACGAGTTTGCATAACTCAATTGGAATAGGACCTTCAAAAGATTTTTGGCCATAAAAATATCTTCTAAAGATGTCACGTTCCCTATCCATGTCGGAAGCATGCCTGAGAAGTGATGTGTCCAAATTTAAATGTCTTAGATTAGTCCAATTAGATTGGTAGGAAATATTTGGCCACTGAAGCTATTGTTTGATATATGAGAATTCTAAATTGTAGCACCCATTATGAATCCATTGGTATGCTCCTAAGAAATGATTCTCAGACAAGTCTAGAACCTGTAAGAAAACCAATTCCCAAAGAAGAAGGAATGTTGCCTTCAAATTCATTTCTTGACATTTTTAAAGATTCCAATTTGGAAAAATAAACCGGTTTGTGGGAATTGGACCATGTAAGTTATTATCTGAAATATCTATTCTCAACATGTTGGGACGAATATCATATGGCACCGTAAAGGCCCCGTGAAAGAGTTATTATTTACAATAAAAATCTCCAATCTTGTATTGTTCTTTAACAACCAGTAAGGGAACTGCCCAGCAATTGTCGCCAGAGAGTTTAATTCTCGAAAATCTATTGTAATGAAGAAAGAAAACTTGGGTGGTGTCCTATTGTGAATGTTAATGAGAAATTTGATAAACTGAGAGCCTTTAATTGGAAGGTGGAATCCAAGTAAGAGAGTCAAGTCCAAAGCTAATATATTGTTATCACTTGATAGGATCTTAAGATTGAGAGGTTTGAAAGGAAGGAAAACGTGGATGGGATCAAGAAAGTTGTTATCTGAGAAAGAAAGGTACTCAAGTGATGTCAAACTTAATAGTGGAGATTGGACAATGTTCCCTTAAAGTGATTGTTAGAGAGATCCAATACCCGGAAAGATGTCAAGTTTGCCATAACGAAGGAAGTCTCCCTTCAAAATGATTGTGGCTGAGGTCTATCTCTTGGAGCTTCTTAAGTTCACACCAGCCAGTAAAATGTGATAATAGTTATTAGGTTCTACTATTGTAATTATTGAAGCAATATCACTATGAAAAAAAAAAACCCTACCTAGGTTAGGTAGGGTGCCATTCAGTCCACAGTCTTTCATTGCCAATACATTAAGAGAAGTCATAACTCCAATTTTATGAAGAAGACTTTTATCAATCGATGAACCATCAAGCTTCAACTGCTCAAGGTTGTTTAGTTGCTCAACTCTAAAACAAAAGCAGAAGCTTAGAGGTATGTAAATCAATAAAAAAAAAAGATATGTAATCAATAAAAATATATATAAAATATTAGGGTATAGACTACCACATAATGTGACAGTCTATATACTTCATATTTAGAATTTAATTCAATTATGAAATTTTTATTTCAACTAGAGATGGGGGCTTTTCCTTGATGATCTTAGTCTTATTTTAAGAGTAGTGTTGTTAAACTTTTTTTTTTAACTGTATTTTACAACATCTAATCATTTTTTTTTTTGGCTACAATTACTTCCGATTTAGGAAATTCTTTTTACAAATATATCAAAACCAGTTTTTTATTTGAACTCTTTAATTTGTAAAATCTAGCCGATGTCTCACTTGATGGCACGTATGCTATAAGTTTATTTTGAAATATTGATAAGAACTTATTTTGATGATAATCTAATTAAGTATTATAATATTTGACAATGAATTTCAATTATTTACAAGTCATTAGAAAAATAGAAATGTATTTTTTGAGATTAATATAATTTAGAATATGAATCTCTTGTAATATTGTTTTGAGGCTCTTAGGGTGTGGATTTTGTTTGCATTACTCTAGTTGTGTGCAAACACCATGGAAAACATTTTATTCGTGGGTTACCAAAGTTGGAATACAGAATGAGTTTGAATTAGCTCTTGGACAATGTAGAACAACCTTGAAGCTCCGATGTGATTGTTGGTTTAGGCCAAGAAGTATGCTAAAACAACTGATATTAAATCTCCACTGCATAGTCTTTGTTTTTAACATTTGAATACAAATTTTAACAAGACGAAAATAAACATCATACTTATTAAAGACAATAAGTTTAATCTCATTGAATTTCAAGAAATTTGATGATCAAATTTAGAATAGGATTTTTATAGAGCTTTTCTACTATATGCCAGTTATGAAAAGAAAAACGCAAAACCATGGGATAACTTCCTTTAGCAGTAACGATCCCTCCAATTTGTTATATGAGAGATCTAATGTCTTCAACGATGGGAAGGCAGTTAATGACTCAAGAACTCGTGCACTGAAATCATTCCCACTCAAGTCTAGGAGTTGTAGCTTAGTTAAAATGTTTGAATCTATAGGGAAAATAAAATATCTCAAAAACATTGACGTGATAATTTCATTCGACATACCATACAAAAGAAGTATTTGATTTTAATCCATGAACATATATGTTTACAAACTATCATACCTCTTGTTGTCATAAAGGCATTCATCTCATTGCCACTCCAAGTAGAGATCCTCCAAGTTGCTAAATGCTTTAAATTCTATATAAAAAAAGTACATGAAAAATCATGGAAGAGAAAAGGGACTTCAGTTGCATAAATACTTTCATTTAAAATAGCTGAGGAAAAAAAGGTGAATTAGTTGCATAAATATCAGTACGCGTGAAACACTCTTCCAATAATATTCCTTTGCAATTAATGAGAGTTTTACCTTTGATGTGATTGATCCATACAAATTGTTGAAACTCAAATCTAGTTCCTTGAGCGATGCAATACCACTTAAGGATTGCAGAATGTTGTGATTGAAATTATTACCATCCAAGTGAAGCACCTCCAGCTTGCTCAACAAAGAGATCTTTCAAACCTGCAATTTTTAGATTATTCCATTTTTTATGTCTGTGACTTTATATTCCCACAAACAGTACAAAATGAATCTTTAAAAATAAAGAATCTACATTTATTTTTAAAGAAAAGGTAAAACTGAAGAAATACTTTCAAACAATTTACTTTGTCAAATAGATAGTTGGAGGGTGTAAGGGATTTCACAATTTGCTCTAATACCAATGGGCTTGGTTTGTGATAGAATGCTAAAAAGATTTTTGTCCCCTCATCCTTCACAATTGATTGTTGGATGGATCGGTAAGGCACACGGTCTGCAAGTGGTATTAGAGCCCGGTCATAGGTTCCAGTTGTTAGAGTCGCATTGTAAGGGAGGGATTGTGAGGGATTTCACAATTCACTCCAATACCAATGGGCTTGATCTGTGATTGAATGCTATAAAAGATTTTGTACCCCCTCATCCTTCACCAATGGTCGGTGGATGAATCGATAAGGCACACGGTCCAACAGAGGGAAACCAAAAGTTTACACACTCAAGAATTAAACACTCTTCATTCCTTTGCAAATAATAAGAATTTTAGTAAAAAAGGCTTACCTTGGATTGATCCATTAAAATCATTTCCCCCAAATATAGTTCCTTGAGGGAAGCAATCCACTCAAGATGAAAGAATGCTATTATTGAAACGGTTACTATCCAAGTGAAGCCTCTAGTGTGATGCCCCAATTTGATTGATTGTGTGATGTATGTGGATGTGTGATGAGTCTCACATTGGGTATTTACTAGGTTGAACTGGGCTTAATTAACAACTACAAGAATTAAAACACTCTTCATTCCTTAGCAAATTAATAAGAATTTTAGTAGAAAGGCTTACCTTGGATTGATCCATTCAAATCATTTTCCCCCAAATATAGTTCCTTGAGGGAAGCAATTCCACTCAAGGATGAAAAGAATGCTATTATTGAAACGGTTACTATCCAAGTGAAGCACTTCTAGTGTGATGCCCCAAATTTGATTGATTGTGTGATGTGTGTGGGTGTGTGATGAGTCTCACATTGGGTATTTACTAGGTTGAACTGGGCTTTATTAACAACTACAAGAAGCCTAAATTATGACTAGTCCTTTTGGGTATAGCACAGATGTAACTAGTGCTTTTCCGTGGTTGTTGCTATGGTATCAGAGCTGGGTCGGTAATTTCATGTGGGCTCAGAGACCTTCCCCAAGTGAGCCCTAAAGGACATTAGGATTAAGTGGAGGAGATTGTGATGTTCTAATTTGATTGATTATGTGATGTGTGTGGGTGTGGATGAGTCACACGTTGGGTATTGACTGGGTTAATTGGGCTTTATTAAAACTGTAAGAAACCTCAATTGTGATTAGTCCTTTTGAGATATAGTGTAGATGTAACTAGCGTTTTTTCTTGGGTCGTTACATCCAGCTTGGTCAACACAGAGAATCTTTCAAAACCTGTAATTTAGATGATTTAATTTCACATCCGCAACTGTATATTCCCACAAAACAGTATACAATGGTTCCTAAAATACAACTTTTTTCCCGACTTAAAAAATAGGATGTAATAGAAGAAATTAGAATATCAACAAATTAAATACTTCCTACTTTTCTTAGGATATAAACTTGGTACCTTCATTTGGGACCCATCCATGAATCCAATTTTCACTCAAATCGAGGTATTGGAGTCTTCAAAGGGAAGAAGCAGAGAGGCATTAAAGTACCAACCTCCCCCACTTTCTCTACTCGAGTAAGACATCATACTATTAAGAGTAAGTTGGATTACACGGCTAGTAGTGATGTTGCGCTTGACTCTTCCCCCTCACAGCAATCACTCTCTTGTTGCCTAAGTCCCAATGAGGAAAATAATATTCATTAGTGTAGCCGACAATGGAAGCTTCGAATGCAAGAGAGCAATCTCTCTTGCTCCCAACAACCAAAGCACCATTCATACCAAAATGAACCAAAAACTAACACCACCGTCCACCACCAATAACGTCCAGCAACTCCATTACTTTTTCTTTTCTGATTTTCTATAACAATAAGACTGACAAAGTTTTTGCTCAACTCTAATTTATACTTCAAACAAAATAGATTTTGAGTTGAAATAACACTACCACTATTCTCCTATTTATACCCACTACACATAAACTTTCTCAATTAGTATCTTGGGCTTATCAAATGCAAAAAGTTACACCATTATTGAAATGACTTGGACTAATTAAATCTTCGCAATTCGCATCAAGTGTCTTTCCACCCAGCTACGATAACGATTTTTTCTAAATAAAAAAAAGGTGAAAGAAGATAATTTATTTTGGAGAGTTTATATATATACACACACACTAGCCTCGTCGCACGCGCTTCGTAGTTTTGTTTAGGCAAGAGAGTGGCTCTATTTTTAGGCAATATTTTAGTGGAAATTGGGAGTCATATTTTTCGGATTATCCTTTAGTTTGTTTCTACTTAAACATAGGAATGTAGGGGCATTTTTGAACAAAAAAAATGAGGAATCCAAACAGGAAAGTCCCTTAAATAATAGTATAGATTTATATATATATATATATATATATATATATATATATATATATATATATATGAGACTGAAATAAAGCGAAAGAAAGAATTTTTTTTAGAGCCTATTCATTGTTTTTTTGTTGGCCGGCTGTACAGTGTGGTCCCAACAAAGTTGTGAATAACTCTGATAAGTTCAAAGTTTGAATAAAAGCTTTCAACTCTTCAAAACTTTGTCTTTGTCTACCGACACAGCCGTATATTTTAGGCTTTCAGCTGAAATTATTTATTTAATTTCTATTTAACATTCTAACGATAGGTGTATCTTATTTAGGAAAAAATAAAATAAAAATCTACATATTGTTATTATATTGAAATGTATTATGTGAGAAAAAAAATAAATTATAATTATAATAAAGACTTTTAAATATAAGTGTGTATATATAAAATATAAAATTGAGCATAATTTCTAAATGATACCGAAATATTATTTCTTTGACCAAACCGACACAAATTTTGGAATGAGCCTCTTTTAGACTATATTTTTGGCCTGTGGGTTATAAGTTTATGTGTTTTTTTTTTTTTTTTTTTTTTTGGGCATTCGTTGTGACTCGGTGCAATTTGTTTACTTATTAAATTTAAATATTGTACATAAATGAGTACTGGTAGATTGATTGATAGTTTTCACTAAATTAACCCAAAATAGATGCAAGAAATGACCTCTGGTTGTCGGAAGCTAAGACTTCTTTCTTATTTATTTTTATTTTTTGTGGGGAAAGGCTAGAAATATAAGGAGCATGTTTAGGGGTTAGGCCAAAGTTTTGTACATTTTTAACCCATAAAATTTTCCTCCAAATCTAGTTGGAATTCCAACTCATTTTCCACTCATTTTATGAAGTATATATATAATATATATTATATATTATATATATATAAAAAATATAATTCATAAAATTATTTAAATAAATCAAAAATTATTTAATAAATCATTTAACTAAAAAGAATACATACACGGAGACAAAACAAAAGACTTTGGCTAGACACAGTATTTTGTCTTCGCACCGTGACCTCTTGGTAGCGCATTTGCACCTGATTAGCGGTCCAACTCACTTCCACTAAATGCATAGAGTACACTATAGTGTAGGGCCTTGGGAAAAGAAGAAAAAACTTGTCTTAGTTGCCCAACAATTTCATCATTCATTTTCTCAACAAAAAAAAAAAAAAAATCTTCATCCACTTTATCACGATTTTTGCAAGCCTAGCTAGTGTAAACACTATCTGCATTTGAAGTTTTTTCTTTTGTTTGCTAATGTCCACAGTATGGAGCCAGAACTTGGAGTTAGAGGGAGCAGTTTTAGTAGTGCCAGCTCTATACTATATAAGTAACTAAGAGGTTGTCTAGAGCCCCAAGTATATAAAAGGTCCCCAAATTTTAACTAATTTGATTATTTTTTATTTTAATACCAAATATTAGCCAATAAATAAAATATATTTTATATCAAACGAAAAACAAGAAAAAGAGAGAGAAAGAAATACTACTAACTCAAGAGATAACTTCAGTTAACTCAAACGTTAGCCACTTTTCCATATTTTTTTTTATTAAAAAATTATTTCTATCTTTCTCCTTCGACGCTCAGTCCTTTCTCTCTCTCTCTTCCTTCAACACTTCCCATCCCTTTCTTTGTTCCAGAGACGAAGAGGACCGAGAACGAAAGAGACAAGGAGATTGAGAGAGCGAGAGAGATATCTATTTTCCGAAACCCAAAAACAAATCTACTTCGGCGGCTCCAGGGAGGCAGTTTCGGCGTCTCCGGCCCCCATTCGGTTTCTCCGACCACCCTCAGATTGCAGAGAAACTTTTTCCAGCTACCGATCTAATACCAAATTAGCCCAACTAATTACAAACCAAACTTTCTCATACCAACATCATATTGGTCCCATACACACTAACCTTTTCATTTGCACTAACTGGATGCAAAGCCAAAAATTCCAAAAAAACCCAGATACCAATTAGTTCAAATTAACTACAAAACCAATCTTTCCCAAACCAATTTCACATTCAGTCTCATACACACTATCCCTTTCATTTGCACTAACTGGATGCAAAGCCAAACATTTCCTCAAAACCAGATACAAAATTAGCTCAAACTAAACCACAACATCACAATAATTCCCATACACACTAACCCTTATTTGCAAAAACTCAAAGAAAAATGAAAACGAACAATTTTCACCAAAACCTAGATAACAAAATCAGCTCAAAACAACAAAAAATAAAAAAGCACAAAATGTATCCCATACCAATATCACATTCAGTCCCAATAGCCCACACAGTAGCCAAGTACTTGGTATCCGACCCGCTTCTTCAACTTCACCTGGGTATGGTGCTCCACAGAATAAAGGGTGGGCCAGAGAAACTGAATGGGGGTCGGAGACGCCGAAACTACCTCCCTAGAGTTGCCGAAGTAGATTATATGTTTGGGTTTAGAAAATAGATATCTCTCTCTCTCTCTCCTCCCTCTCCCTCTCGCTCTCTCAATCTCCTTCTCTCTTTCGCTCTCGGTTTCCTCTTCGTCTCTGGAACAAAGAGAGGGATGGGGAAGCGTTGAAGGAGAGAGAGAGAGAGAGAGAGAGAAAGAGAAAGGACTGAGTGTGAGGAGAAAGAGAGAAATAATTTTTTAATAAAAAAAATATGAAAAAGTGGTTAATATTTGAGCTAACGGGAGTTATCTTGAGTTTGAGTGTTAGTGGGGTTGGACAGGTGTCACTCTCTGAGTCACAGGTTGGAGAGACTTCCTCCAATTCAGATTGTAGAGAAACTTTTTCCAAAAATAAAAAAGACCAAAGCTTGACTTGTTTTAAAACATTCACAGTAATGATGCTAAAATAAATTTTAGCTATTTTAGCACCCAATGCACTAAAAAAAAAAAAAAAAAAAAAAAAAAAAAAAAAAAAGGCCTCAACAGCAAATGTGGTATATATACTTAAATATTTTTAACAATCTACTACAGCAAACTGCCCTCCCTAGCAATTCATTGTAGCTGAAATTATAAACAAATAATATTGATATATTCAATCACTCGTACCTATCTCCTCTATTTTCTCTCCTTGCTTTTTGTCTGTTTCTAATTTCTATGCCACTCCTTGACGCACAGCCTCTCCCTTCTGTGGGCGTCTCCCCTTCTCCCTCTCGACTGAAATCTACTTTCTCACCCTATCTTGTCCCAG
Organism: Castanea mollissima; assembly: GCA_014183005.1. Taxonomy (NCBI): domain Eukaryota; kingdom Viridiplantae; phylum Streptophyta; class Magnoliopsida; order Fagales; family Fagaceae; genus Castanea; species Castanea mollissima. The sequence goes on from JACAVU010000003.1 coordinate 66,703,743, forward strand.
TCTCCTCTTTCTCAACCTTCTCACTCAACTTCTGATTAGACTTACGGTGGTCCGATCTAATTACAATGGTCTGATTGTGCTTCGGTGGGGATTCGTGGGTCTGATTGATTTTCGCTAGTGGCTTTTATTTTGATCTCTAATTTTTTACGGTGGTCTGATCTCTGATGGCTTTTGGCTTGTGGCTTTTGGTTGTGAGTTTGGTGGTTGGGGTTTCAGTTGTGGGTGGTGGTGAAGGGCAATGGTTGTTGTGGCTATGGATGGTGGTTGAGTGGTTTTGTGCTAGTGGGTTGTGGGCTAGTGTTTTATTTTTATTTTTTGGTGGTAGCTGGTGGTTGAGTGAGTTTTGTGGTTGTGGTTGGTGGTAGCTGGTGTTTCTTTGTTTGTTGTTTGTTTTTTTTTTTTTTTTCGATGATGGTGACTGACGATGGTTAGTGGGGGTGGGTGTGGTTTTTGGGTTGAGAAGAAAGAGGTGAGTTTATTAGTTGGGTTGCACCAGAGAAGAGAGGCACAGATAGGAAGAGAGAGAGAAAGAAACATAGAGGGAGAAACAAAAAAGAATTTTGAAATAAAGCGGTAAAAAAAATTACCTAGTTTATGTAAAACGAAGTGATCAAATTTGAATAGGTAAAGTCAAAAGCAGCCATATATGCATAATACTATTCAAGTTAAATTCTTTTTCTCTCCCTTGTAGGAGCTGTTCTCTCGTCAGAGTCTCTTTCTCCCACACATTTTCCTTCATCTGGGTTTCTTTCTCCCACACGTCCTTCTGCCGTCTGGGTTTTCTCTAAGGGTTTCGACCCTTTTCTCTTCTATCACTACCATGGATCAATCGGTAGTGGAGGGTTTAACTTAATCTGCGTCTCACTAAAAAGGAAGAGAAGAAGAGGATAAATCATAAAATCAAGGTGTAATTTGATCTACTTGATGAATGTTCTCTTAGTCTCTTCGGTAGGCTATTGACAGATAGGAACCAAAATCAGAGGGCTTTAAAGAATACGATGAGATTGGTGTGGAAGGTGGGCTTGGATCTTCAGATTGTGGATGTGGGAAATAATGTCCTGCAGTTCAAATTGGGTCTGAGTATCAACTGAATGGGTAGTAGACCAAATGAGCCATGGCATTTTGACAACAACTTGTTGTGGTTGTGCAGATGGAGAAGGGGGCTTTTAGCGGCAAAACATTAAGTTCACCCATTCCCCTTTTGGGTTCAAATATGGGGACTCCCCTTTGAGCTCATGTTAGAGGAGTGTGGCAGAGAGCTTGGCAATAGCATCGGGAGGTTTATTGAAATGGACGGTGAGCAAGGCAGACTGAACAAGCTAAATTTATGAGAATTAGAGTGTGTTCTTAGCTAGATAAACCTCTAAGAGAAAGGAGGAAGAATGGCTAGTGTGAAGGGGAGAAATGTTGGGTAAGCTTCAGGTATGAAAGGCTCCGGTATTCTGTTTTGAGTGTGGTAAATTGGGACATGATGAGAGGCATTGTATGGAGCCTCCAGACCAGCAAAATCCTAAACAATATGGGGATTGGCTTCGGGCTCAAGGGAATATAAGGATGGGAACAGAGAGGCTAAGTCAACTAGCAGTGGAGAAAAGATGGTGGTAGTAAGGATAGGACGGATGAAAATGAAAATGAAAATGTTGCAACTAAGTTCTTTGCTGGTTCAATCTCCAACGGTGGGGAGAATCACTTCGGTGATACAGGCTATCGAAAAAATTCAAATGAAGGGAGTACGGGGCAGTGTGAAGTCAGAGTAAGGACAGTCTGCAGGCGCAACACGTGATTTTACTGTTCAGATGGGAATGAAGGCTACAGCGAATCCAGAGTCACGTGAAATGGATCTCGTCCCCCAACTAGGTCCCACGTGACATAGACGAAAATAAGGGTTTTGAAGATGCATTCTCTTTAGTGGGGGCCGAAAAGCCCATGCAGGAAAGGACCATAGGAAGTGACTAGCCCAATGAAGTACAATGCTGGGCTTAATGAAAAAGAAAGATGCTCAACTGAGCCCACGATAATAAAGAAACGGTAAGGAAAGCAAAGGCAGAGGCAAATTGGAAAAGAATCGCTAGAGAGAAAGGGAAGAGTAAAAGCCCAAAACCAAATATCCAGTTTTTAAGTATGGCTTAAAGAGGGCGGGGAAACTTTTCTTTGAAGAAGATGAGACAGAAGTACCACAGAAGAAGCAATGTACTGAAACAGTTACAGCACAGAACCAATCTGATGAGGGATCGGCGATGGCTGCATGGCAGCACCTCGGGAGCTATGAATCCCATAAGTTGGAACTGCCGGGGACTTGGGAACCCCAGTTAGTTCGAGCGTTGCACAAAATGGTGTGACGATGGAATCCCAAAGTAGTTTTTAATACAGACTAAGGCGAAAGTCCGACGAATGGAAAGAATAAAATGCAGGCTGATCTTGCTAACGGTCTCATTGTCCCTGTGTTGGCCGGAGGGTGGTCTTGCTATGCAATGGGCTAGGGAAGTAGACTTGGAGATAAAGAGTTACTCTCAGAATCATATTGATGCAGTAATCAGTGATACAGAAAGGAATTTCAAGTGGAGACTAACAGGTATCTATGGCCATCCAGAGACACATCGAAGGTATGAATCTTGGCACCTCCATGCTTTTCTAAATAATCAAATGCAGCTACCATGGTTATGCCTAGGTGATTTTAATGAGATTTTATCTAACACGTAAAAAACAGGGGGGGCTATTGGTCTCAACATCAAATGAATGGTTTTAGGAAAGTTGGGATTACTATGGCTTTAAGGATTTGGGATAATGTGGTTTTGATTTTACATGGAGCAACATGCAGGGGGGGGGGGGGATGACAGAATATATCTAAGGTTAGATAGGCTTTTGCCAACTTAGAGTGGTGTGAGAAGTTTGGGGATATGAGAGTGCATCACTTACTGATTCAACTTCTGATCATTATGCACTTCTTGTTTCTGCTTCTGTAACTCGAAGACAATCCTGTGCAAAGCGTTTTCACTTTGAGGCAATGTGGGTTAAAAATGCTGAATGCAAATCTATAATTGAAATTCTTGGGGTATGGATCTGATCTTGGTACTCCGAAGGGGGTGATGGCCAATCCGTAGATGTGCTGCGGAATTATTGAAGTGGACCTCTAATGTTTTTCGGCAAATTCCAAAGAAGATCCAAGCAAAAGAAATGAGCTGAACTCCCTAACTCTCCAAGATAAGGATGGAGCATTAAGTATAGAGATCAATAGTAAGAAAGGAAAATAAACGATTTGCTTGATGATAAGAGATATATTGGGGTCAAAGGGCTAAGGCACACTAGCTTAAGGAGGGCTCTAAGAACACATTTTTTTTTCACACCAAGCTTCAGTGCGTCGTAAGCAAAACACAATTATGGGAATCGAGATAGCCAAGGCAATGGTGTAACGAAAGGGATAGTATTGCTCAGTTGCCGTTGAATGTTTTGAGACTATATATGAGACGAACTCCCCAACTCTGATTCATGAGATAATTGCTGCTATGCCACTAAGGTGACTGCTGAGATGAATGAAAGCCTCAATAAGAACTTCACAAGAGAGGAGGTAGTCATGGCACTCAAGCAGATTCATCCCACAAAAGCGCCGGCCCCGATGGTATGTCGGCAATTTTTTATCATAAATACTGGAATATTGTAGGGTGTAACATTACTAATATGGTTCTAAATGTACTAAATGGTAATATGTCTATGGCTAGTCTTAATAGAACAACATTGCTCTCATCCCAAAGATTAATAATCCCAAAAGAATGACTGATTTTGACCTATAAGCCTCTCTAATGTTGTGTATAAACTCATATCAAAAACCTTTGCAAATAGATTTAAGGCTCTCCTTCCTCATATTATCTTAGCAAACCAAAGTGCTTTCACTTCTGACAGGTTGATAATTGACAATGTTTTTGTAGCGTTTGAGTTAATGCACTTTCTAAATCACAAAAAATGCAGGAAATGAGGGATATATGGCAGCCAAACTTGATATGAGTAAGGCGTTTGACAGAGTAGAGTGGTGCTTCATTTAGGTAGTTATGGAGAAACTGGGGTTCAGCCCCAAGTGGGTAATCTGGTTATGAGATGCATCACCTCGGTTTCATGCTCAGTCTTAATAAATGGTGTGCCTATGGGAATATTACCCAACCCGGGGCCTCAGCAAGGCAAGGGGACCCTCTCTCCCCAACACTCTTTCTCATTTGTACTGAGGGACTTTCTGCCCTATTCACGAGGTAGCCTGTAACCAGCTTTGGATAGGAATTTCTTAAGTAGGGGCTGCCCAAGAGTTACCCACCTTTTATTTACGGATGATAGCATCCTCTTCTACAAAGCTAGTGCTGAGGAATGTCGGGTTCTGAAGCACCTCCTCCAAAATATGAGAGAGGCCTCAAGTCAGAAAATTACACGGAGAAATCCTCTGTTTTCTTCAATCCCAACACATCTCAAGAAGTCAGGATGAGATTTTGCTACCTTAGGCCCTATGCAAGACTCTAGACACACAAGATATTTGGGCCTCCCATCCCTCATCGGAAGATCGAAGAAGCAAGTGTTTGCTATTCTTAAAGAAAGGATTGGGCAAAAGTTAGTGGCTGAAAGGGTAAAACTCTATCTATGGGGGGGGGGGGGGAAGGAAATTCTTATGAAAGCGATAGCACAAGCAATTCCCGCGTACACTATGGGGTGTTTTCTTCTTCCTAAAGCCTTTGTTAAGATATTGAAAGTATGATGAGAATTTTCTGGTTGGGACAGAAATAGCAGGAAAATAAAATGAGTTGGGTCAGCTGGAAAAACTTGTGTAAGCAGAAAGCAAATGGTGGAATGGGCTTCAGGAATCTACATGCTTTAACAACGCCATGCTAGCTAAGCAGTCATGAAGGATTTTACAAAATCCAAACTCTTTGTGTGCAAGGGTCTCAAATCTAGATACTTTCCTACTGGGGACATCCTAATGCTAAACTGGTACGCCCCATCATACTCTTGGAGAAGCATCATAGCCGCCTGGATATTATTAGAGAAGGCACTCGTTGGAGAGTGGGTAACGGGAAGCTAATCCACATTTGGGATGACAAATGGCTGCCAACCCCTTCCACTTAGAAGGTAATTTCGCCTCCAACTGATAACCCCCAATTCCAATTGTTCATCTCTTATTGATCCTATAAAAAGGTGGTGGAATGTGGACTTGATAAGAGCATCCTTTTGCCATTTGAGGCGGACACAATCTTGAGAATTCCACTAAGTCACATCTTCCGGATGACAAAATAATCTGGACTGGAATAAACGAGGTGAGTTCTCAGTCAAAAGTGCCTACCATATTGCATATACCATGATTGAGTCAAATGATCAAGGAGAAGTTCATCTGGGGATCCATGCAAACTTTATGGAAAAGGCTCTGGCACCTCAACTTGCCGCCAAAAATCAAGGCTTTTGCTTGGAGAGCATGTGTAAATGGTCTCCCTACTATGGAAGCCTTGTTAGAAGAGGAATTTCTCAAAATAAGACTTGCCTTGTTTGTGTCAATGAAGCTGAAAATTTGATCATGCTCTTATTGGCTGTGGTTTTGCTTCCTTGGTTTGGAACCTTTGGCCTGAAAATCCTCTTCGTACGCTTAGCTTTGGATAGTCTTTCCTGGATTCTGCACTATTTATTCTTTCTCACTCAACATCTCAAGACCTGGAGTTATTCTTTGCCATGGCTGGGCCTTATGGTCAAACAGAAACAAAATTGTGCACAAGGAAGATAGCCTCACCCCACTTCAGTTTGGCATATGGCAAAAACACTGTGGGACTATTTGTGCTATGCCAATTGGAAGCTCGACCTAACCAGACCAGCCCTTCTAAATGGATTCCGCCCCCTCCTGGATCCCACAAAGTGAATGTTGACGGTGCATCTTCATATCAGGAAAATCACTCTAGTGTGGGAGTTGTAATTAGGGAGTGCAAGGGCCAAGTTGTGGCTGCCCTTAGCTTGCCGCTTCAAGCTTATTATTCTGCTAAGCTTACAGAAATTTTTGCACTTGAGCAGGTGGTCCTCCTCGCTCAAGAACTACAACTGTCTCGGGTTATAGTTGAGTATGACTCTCTGGCAGCCATTCAAGCACTCAATGAAAAGGCTACGGGAAGCACCTTCGGGCACCTTATTCAGGGAATTCTTCGGGTATGTGATTCGTTTGAGTCTTATCATTTTAAGCACTAAAGTAGAAGCTATAATGCAGTAGCTCATGAACTTGCTCAATATGCTAGAAGAACTGGAAACTACCAAATTTGGAAAGGAACTACTCCCTCCTTTGTCTTACTGTTCTGCTTACTGATATGATGTATTGAATGTTTCTCTTCCTGCTTAGCAGGTCTCATTGTATTGATAGTTATTGTTTTAATGAAATGTATTCCCTTTCAAAAGATAGATATAAGATATATATATATCTATATAGGTAAAGTCGATTTTTAGTTGGTAAAATTTAAATTTTTTAGCACCTTTACTACAAATACTCTTACAAATAAACAAACATAAACAAGATTATACCAAGTTTTACAACCCTACAAAAAGGTGGAAATGGTATAAATAAATGAGATAAAGAATGAACCCCAAAAGGATAACATATTTCCCGTTGACTTACAAATGGGGAGCTAAAATTTATTTTTATACAAAAAGAGAACTACTGCAGACACACATATAGCCATATTAATTTCCTAAAACAAAACAATGGTAGGTCACCAGTTTCAAAGGGCAAGGATGGATTTAGAGAAGCAGAGTAGTGTGGTTTTTCAGGTGGAGACAATTCCGTAGACTATTGATAATATGGTGATGGTGGCGGGGATGGTAGCAATAACATCATAAGAATAAATAAAATTTTGAGACAAAAAATTCGTTATATCAAAGAAATGTCTCAACATGTATTAATTGGTCCTTTCTTAAGTATTCTCTATGACTAACGTTTAGAGTCCATATGAGTGCAATAATATCCAAATTTTTCTGATCATCAATTCAATGTAGGATTTGATGATTTTAGTGTTTTACCCTTTGTAGTTAAGCAAGTTATCGTGTGGAATATCATTAATGTTTATTTGATTATTATGAATTATGATGTTGAATAGAATTTGTTAAAAACAATCAATGAAAATGTAACAAGCAAGGACTCACTTATTTCTATTATTAATAATAACAGAAAATCCAATTATTATTAGTTTTTTTTATAAAAGAAAATCTTGTTATTAATATTAATAGTGTATATATACACACACTATTAATAACAAGATTGGAAAATGTTTATATCTCATCCCTTGTCTTGTATATAAGTTTGGGTGTTTCTCGAATAAAAAATAAAATTGAAAAATGTTTCTATCTCGTTTCCATTCTCTGTATATAGGTGTGTGTGTTTTTCAAATAAAAAAGATTGAAAAATGTTTCGATGTGATTGCTGGTTATACAATTGATATTATGAGCTTTGTATTATTTGAGGAGACCTGAACTCAACGAAACACTACAGGCAATTGAAGACTTGGCATGAACCACTCCTCCAAAAGGGCTCATGTTGGCGTGTTGGTGTTGGGAAAAATATTAGAATCTCTAAAGATAAATAGTTGCAGTTGCCAGCTTACGTTCATTAATCCCACAGGTTGATGTGAAAGAAAACATACTTATCCGGGAACTTATAGATCCGGACTTGAAATGGTGGAGAAGAGACTTGGTTGAAGCTATGTTCTGTCATGATATAGCTGAGAAACTCATTCTCAATATTCCTTTAACTCGCTTAAATGTTCAAGATTCGGTGGACTGGCTACCATCCAAGAATGGACTCTTCTCTGTCAAAATGGCATATTATATTGCGAGATAATTGGAAACAGAGGCTAATCTGATTGAGGGCTATGGAGATCCTCAAGGAAAAGCAGTGAAAACATGCTTAAAAATTCCCAACAAAGTAAAACTCTTTGCTTGGAGGCTAATCTTGTTTGTGGTCGGGTTCTTTTGTCTGACAGTTGTAAAATTTTTCAACAAGGGCCAGACTCTTTGCTGCAAGATATATTTGGTCATCCAGCTCAAAAAGCCTTCAAAAATTCTCCACAGGTCAACTGTATTTTATTCAATTATTTGAGGAATTAATGCACCGTTTGAATCAAAATGAACTAGAATAATTTCCAGTCCAAACATGGTTGCTATGGAATTGTCGAAATTGCTTTATAAAGGGTGAAAAGCTCCTGGAACAATGTGCTTTGAATAGAAGGGCAACAAACTTGTTAAAAGAATTTCAGATTCAACAAACTCAAGTTCCTAGGATACCAGACCCACGCCCAGTGGACTTGTTCTTAGAGTTTTTTTTTTTTTTTTTAAGGTAGTCATTAAAAAATTTTAATAAATTTTTTAATAAAAATAAAACTTCAATATATTAAAATGAGAAAAAAAAAAAACACGCGCAAATACATAAAGTTTTAAAATTTTCTTCACAAGTTTTCATATTTTGAAATCAGTGTGTAATATGATAGCTTCATTGTCAATGTTATTAGATATATCTTTTTCAATATAAACAATTAAGGAATTGTTAAACTAATAATCTTCCTTTCAATTACCAACATATTGCCTAAATAAGTAACAATATAAACAAAGGTAAATTCCACATGCCACCTTTGTGATAATACCAACTAAGTTCAAAACATTTTAAAACCTACTAATTTCTTCCTAAAAGACAATTTTGTCCCTAAACTTGAAAAAAAAAAATGCCGTTAACTTTTTTTATTTTCTTTTCTTCCTATGTCTTTTTCCTCTCCCCTCTCTTCTCTGAGTTCTCCATCTTAGAACTCTCTCTCTAATGGAACCTTAGCCATGGCAAAGCCCATTAAACCAAACAAAAGTTACAACACATCATATATGCCAAGAATTCAACAATTTTTTTTTTTTTTTGTGGGTATAATTCAAAGATTTCCATTGAAAGAAACAAAGCAAATACAACACAGTAACCAAATGAACAAAGATATTTGGGCTTTAGCTAGTCCAGTACAGCAAGGGCAGAACTACCATACAGTGAAATAGATGTTTAGCTAGGGTATCATGGGCATATACTCCGCCACAAGTAGTCTCTCATCGCCGTTTCACAATACCCCTATCAAATTCGCTAGCCTCTTGTGCCTCAGCTTCCCAACTCCCAAGCTTCCTCCTACAAAAAAAAAAAAACACGAAAAATCAACAAAATCGGAAACTCGAGATGAGAGAGTGAAAATTGAAGAAGAGATGGTGAAAGAAGAGAGTTACAGCGAACTGCTTAGGGTCAGGCCAAGCTTGCTTGGTGAATTTCTTGACGGCGATCCAGCGGCGTTGGTTGTGGTTTTGGAGGCAGCCTTGTAGACGACATTGGGGGCTTTCTCGCCATTCTTGGAGACGATGTAGTCGGAGCTGAAGTTGTTGGTGACGGCTTGAGGTCAGAGACTGAGAACTCGGAGAAGCCAAGCGTGCTGGACACGTGTTTGTTGTTGTGGTCGGAGAGTTCTGAGATGGAGAAACTCAGAGAAGAAAGGGGGAGAGGAAAGAGACAGAAGACAGAGGGAAGAAGAGAAAATAAAAAAAGTAACTGCATTTTTTTTTTTGGTTCAAGGACAAAATTGTCTTTTAAGACGAAATTTGTAGGTTTTAAAATGTTTTAGACTTTAGTTGGTATTATCGAAACCTCAAAGTGGTTTGTGGAATTTATCCTATAAACATAAAGCATTACCTTTTTGAAAAAATGTATCACATAAATTCAACAAATTCAGCTAAAGACTAAAGCTAGCTCTAACAGACTAGCTATTGAAAAGTGTACAATTTTTTAATAAACATAGCAATTTTAAAATATTTTCTTTGAAAACACAATTTAAAAAATCACAATTAAATTCTTGATTTGAGCTTTTAGGCTAATTTGTTTGTTTGGGCAATTTGGAAAAGTGTTATGTCCAGTACATTTTTGCAACACTTACATAACAAAGCCTAGGTGATAAGATTTTACTAATTCTAATTTGAACATACCACTGAAATTATTATTTTTTGTCCACTAGTCGCAACCTACTACTTAGAATTTATTGCAAAAATGTTGTGAACATAGTATTTTTCATAATTTTTTTTGTTCAACATAACAGACCAAACTTTTGGAGAAGTCGAATTTAATTTTTAATGGGGTCAAATTGTTATTTAAGGTGTTCAAGTTTTTTTTTTTTTTTTTATGGTGGTTAATTTTTTTATTTTTTTTTAGGGTGGTCAACTATCCATATTAATTTAAAATTCAATTTTTTTTAAGGTGTATTAAAAAATAATTCAAGTCAATGTGTTCATGTGATGTGAACTACACTTGGTGTCGCCCCTACCAACATCTATAAGCTCCTAAATCTATCTCTAATAATATAATTTGGATTGAAGATCCTCCTCCAGAAGTTTTTTTCTTTGATGTAAATATTTCCATCTTGTGAATGAAAAATTTTTCCCTAAAAAAAAAAAATAAAGAAAGAAAGAAAAAAAAAAAAAAAACTTGGCGTGCATCAGCATCATATCTTTCCACCCACCGGGGCCCCACCATTAGTGATTTTTTTTTTTTAATAAAACGAAAAGATGAAATAAAATAATTCACTTTCATTGAAGAAAGGAAAAATACTCAAGGGACTAGCCTAGGAACATTCACCAAAGATGTGAAAAACTGAAAATACTATGAATATTATGAAATAAGGATGGACCTCAAAGGAGAAAAATTATTGGCCCAAGTACCCAATAGTATAACAATTGCAAAGCCGGATTTATTCATTACATCTTTATGCACAAAGGAGAAAGAATGGTGTGTTCAGGGATACATATACAAAATGACGTTCATTGATGACCAAAGAGAAGTGAAACATCCATAATTTTTTCACAATATGTTCATAATAAATTATAAGTGATTAGTTTTTATTAATTATAATTTGAAATTATCACTGAATTACGTTTTTGCTCTACCAAGAACAACTCACAACAAACTGCCACTTAGAATTTATTGTAAAAGTGTTATGAAAATGTTGTGGACATAACATTTCTCATAACAAAAAATAAAATAAAATAATTCAAATATATTTAAGATAAACTACGTATATGGTCTTTATTCCTTACATCATATTTCAATTTGGTCAACAATCATCCAATTGTATCAATTGGGTCTTTGCCATTATTTTTGGAGCGAAATCGTTGACAGGACATACAGTCAAAATAAAAATTTTGTTTCCATTAATGTAGTAATAAACTAATTTTTTATTTTAGGTGTTTGCCCATATAAATGATAGAGACTAAATACGTAATTTTTTTTTTTTCATAGTTCATCCTTAATATATTTGAATTGATTTTTTTTATATATATAGATAAGAAATGCTATATCCACAATATTTTTATAATATTTTCATAACAAATCCTAAATGACAAAATTTTGGGGTTGTTATTAGTAGGAATAAAAGTAATTTTAGTAGTAAATTCAAATTAGAACTAATAAACTAAAGGTTAAGATACCAAATTAAAATATGGTACAAATGATAGAGACTAAATACTACTTCACCTCCCCCTCAAAAAAAAGAAAAGAAAATTACTATTTCACCCATATATTTATTACAGTATGTTTTCAAAATCTACCATTCATATATACTAACTACATAAAAATAAATAAAAGTGAAAAAATCCATCTACAGTGATTTATTAGTGATTTTTGGTTTAGTCAATGCAAAACTCACCTTTTCATTACTTCTTTTATTTGGTTCACAAATGTCCAAAACTCAATGTTTTTGCGTGGGAAAGAAAAGCAAGTCTGAGGCGGGCAAAGAGCAAGATACACCTTCTTCTTCTGACAGACTCAACAGAGAGATAAGCTTGAGCTGAGTACGTGTGGTGCCGGTGCAATCCGTACAAATTGGTGAGATAAGGCGCAAAGACAGAGGGCTGTAGGTTTGTATGGGGAGAGAATTGTGTGTTTAAAGGATGAGAAGAGACTTTGGTGGAGATTGTGGGTGGGTGTGCCTGTGGGGTGTAGGTGTAATGCAATGAGAGAGGAAAGTGCTTTCAGCACGATGTTTAGGTTTAAGAAAAGTAAAATGCACAGTTTTGGAAAGAAAAACGGAGAGAGATGGGAAAGCTTATGCGGTGGCGCGTGTATGTATCCCACTCTCACTTTTTCTGATTTTGCCATCTCTTGAAATGCCCAAATGGGCAAATCCTTCTTCTCATTCTCTTATTTTCCTCCTAAAATCCTCAGGTGTCTCTCTGTTTCTGTGCAGTAGATTTGCACAGTTTTACATGATTTGAAGTTCAGGATTAGTTCAAACTTTGGAGAATAGAACAATTTTTATACCCTTTTTTTTTTTTTTGGATTTATGGATAAGCAAATAAATAAAGAAAGAAATTAGCGCTACCTAGTGATTATATATATCAAAAGGTATGTGAATTCACAAATGTGTGGCCTTTTTGTTTGACATCATGAGTATATAGTTGTTCATAACCATGTGGAGCTTGTTGGATAAATGCCTTTTATCTTTGGTTGCTTTTGGGATATAAGAAAAAATCGCTTATTTTATTTTTTAGTTTATTTTTTCTCCTAAAGTGGGTCTCAATGTAATGTCAAGTGAGTCTCAATATTTAGCTTTTTTTATTATCGTTCACCTCAATCGGATTTATAAGGTCAAATTCCACCAAGTTTTTCCTTTAAAACTATTTTGTTTCATTGATTTCTGAGTCATCATATCTTGTATCTTTTAAATTTTTGCACATGCATGATATTGATGATTATGTGTTTAACCTAAATCTTCCATAATAGGTCTAATAATTAACTTGGATTTAAAATTGGTTAAGTACAATGTTTTGACAGGGGTCTAATATTAAAAGACACAATCTTCATAATTAGAATAATATAGCCAAATTCAAAATTTACACTACTGAAATATTTATTCAAAATTCAAACTTCAGATTCAAAATCCACTAGGAAGAGACACGCGTACATGTAACCATTAAAATGCAGAGCTATGCAAGCCTAAAATTGAACAACTTATGGCAATGAACCACAACAAAATAGTAGCAATTGTCAACGCACACCTCAATGAGGTTAAACCATGCCCTACGCCAGTATGGATTTATGTAGAGAACTGCAACAAGTCCCAACAACACTGCTATGTAAACCACCACAAAGCTTATGTAGAAGACATCCATGTCAATGAAACTACCACCATCTTCCCCATCATGATCCACTAGCATTGTAGACGGAGGTCCGATTTTGGTGCAGTCATGTAATGGGGGTCCACACAAAAGAGGGTTACCCTTATAACTACTTTCACCAAAAGTCCCGAATTGATTTTTTCTTTCTGGCGTTGTACCTGATAAGTTATTATGTGCCACACTAAAGACTGCTAGAAAGGTAATTTCGGTCAATTCAGGTGGAATTTTACCACTTAAATTGTTGTAGGAAAGATCCAAACTCTCCATCAGCTTCAAGTTTGAGAATGTTGTAGGGATTGGTCCAATTAGATTGTTGTGTGATAAGTTCATTGCCCGGATGGTGCTCATCATTCCAAGTTCAGGTGGGATTTCACCTTCTAACTTGTTGCATGAGAGGTCAATTCCAAACATGTAGTTGAGAATGTCTCCATGATAGGAGTCAATTCTATTCTTTGTTGTGAACTCTGCTTCATCTGTCTCTCATACATAGGTCACAAAAGAACTCCTCTTATTCCAGTATTTCATATTTGTTGATTTTGTCTCCAAGTATGGCATTCTAATTAGGTCCTGATAAAATTGTATCCTGAAACCTCTAAAAGTAGGCTTTTGGGTGGATGCCACGAAAGTAATGTTACTCAAGCAATGTGGTATTGTACCTGAAAAATTATTGTAGGAAAGATCCAACAAGTTTAAGTTTTGCAAAAAGCATAATTGATTTGGAATCCTACCTTCTAAAAGATTTTTTTCCCAAAAGAAGAATGCTCAAGGATGAGAGGTTGCCGATCCAATCAGGAATGTTTCCAATTAGGAGGTTTTCTCGAAGATTTAATGTAACTAGATTAGAGTTGTTTTCGAACGCACATGGAATTGGACCGCTCAACCAATTTTTATTCAGATGAACTAATGTAATATATGATGAATTGAAGCAAGATGGAATAGAGCCAGATAGATTGTTCTCGGAAAGGTCAAGAAATCGAAGTCCAACAAGTTTGCACAACTCGATTGGAATAGGACCTTCAAGTTTATTTTTGGCCATAACAAGGACCTTTAAAGACATGTTCCCCAACCCCGTTGGAAGCATGCCTGAAAAATGGTTATTACTAAAATCAATTGCCCAAAGATTATTTAATTTTGAGATGCTCTTTGGGATCATTCCCGAAAAGTGATTGTTATCCAAAAGTAACTCAGATAAGTTAGTCAGATTGAAATTGGTGGGAAATATTTGACCACTGAAGTTATTATATGACAATTTGAGAAATACTAAGTTGTGGCAGCCCATTCCAAAATGCATTGGTATTGTTCCTGATAAATGATTCTCAAACAAGTCTAGAAATTGTAAAAAAACCAATTTCCCAAAAGAAGAAGGAATACTACCTTGAAATGCATTTTTAGACATGTTTAAATATTCTAAATTTGGAAAAATTAAACCAAAATTTATGGGGATTGGACCCTGTAAGTGATTATCCGAAATATCTAGGTTCCTAATGCTGTGACAAATATCATATGGCAGCATGAAAGGCCCCATGAAACAGTTATTATTTAAGAAAAGGGACTCCAATTTTGTATTGTTTTCTAGCAACCAAGTGGGAAACTTTCCGACCAAATTATTGTGAGAGAGATCAATCACTACCAACTCATATTGGTAATGAAGAAATCTAGGAGTTGTGCCATTGAGTCCGTTAGAAAGACTCAAAACCTGTAATTGGAAGGTTGGAATCCAAGTATGAGAGTTAGGTTCAAAGGCAATTTTATTGTTACCACTTAATAAGTCCTTAAGATTTGAGAGGTTAGAAAAGGTGGACATTGTGGCTAGGATCAAGAAGTCGTTATTTGACAGAGAGAGGTGCCCAAGTGATGTCAAACTTGGTAGTTGGGAGTGGGCAATGTTCCCGGTGAAGTGATTGTTAGAGAGATCCAATACTTGAAGTGATGTCAAGTTTGCCACACATGAAGGTAGTATCCCTTCAAAATTATTGTAGCTGAGGTCTATCTCTTGGAGCTTCCTAAGTTCACACCAGCCTGTAAAATGAGATTAGTATTGATTAGATTCTAGTAATGTAGCTTTCCTAAGTAATATCATTGTGAAAGCAACCTACCTTGTGCAGGTAAGCTACCGTTGAGATTACTGTATCGCATTGACAATACTTTAAGAGAATTCATAACTCCAACTTTGTGAAGGAAGCTGTTATCAATTGATGAACCATCCAAGTACAGCTGCTCTAGGTTGTTTAGTGCACCTAACTCTAAAATAATAATAAAATTTTTAGACATGGAAATTGTAAAAAAATAAATTATTAATATGGTATACTATGAAATAGTTACTACTGTTAGAAAGATATGTGGCATGCTATATGTAAAGTTTAAATAAAAGCAATATATACAGATTTTGGTTTAACAAATCCAAGAAAGAATTAGAAATGTCCACTTTGTTTTTATCATCAACATCATCAGTGAGAGGAGTGAAAACTGAATAATTTTTCCATAGTAAAAGACATTTTTCCTATTTTAGGTGGAATTTTATAACAAGAATGTCAACAAATTTAAAAGTAAATGCTTCTATTATGGCTTTTTTACTCGTTCCTTTTTATTCTGAAATCCAAAATCCGTACAATATGGTTTTCAAAAGCATGAAATAAACTTTCAATGTCTGAAACTTCTGCTTTTGTTATTTTCTTGAGAAAGTGGTAAAGTAAACATCACAATCATTTTTCGAGTTCCATTGGTCTTCAACTATGTGCATAAACTGATTGAGTTAGAAAAGATCTCTATTTTCTTTCGAAGACTATGGAATTTTAACAAGTGATTCCAAATCATTATAACTAGAATTGCAAGAGATGCAAAATTATTATCGGGAATAATAAAGGATTTGAAATCGTAATACGAAATTTATTTTAAATTACAAAAGAATCATGTGTTAGAATGGTTCCAATGTTAAGGAACACAAGTTTAGTTTCATTTTTTTTTTCTAAAGAAATTTCATGAAAAATATTTATAAAAAGTTTATAAAAGGTTATGGTTTTCTAAAATTATGCTGGTAATGATTATCTTACTGTGTCTATAAGAGTCTAAGCATTGTATAACTTACCTTTGGTAGTATACGATCCATCCAAATTGTTTGCTGCAATACTTAAAATCTTCAACAATGGGAAGGCAGCTAATGACTCAAGAATTCGTGCATTAAAATTGTTGCTACTCAAATCTAGGACTTGCAACTTACTTAAGCTGTTTGAATCTATAGGGAAAAATAAAATATTTCATAAATAAATAATGTTGCAGTTTCATTAGGCATACGGCATACCATGTAAAATAAGGATTTTATTTTAATTCGTGAACATGTATTTGACAACTTGTCACACTCATACCTTCCGTTGTCACGAAGTCGTTGATATAATTTCCGCCCAAGTAGAGCTCCTCCAAGTTGTTAAATGCTTTGAAGTCTACATGGAAAAAAAAATTAATTAAAAGATTGTAGATGTTTTAGTAGTTCAATTTTTCTAGATTAAAGGTTGAATTTCAATTTGAGAATCTTAAATTCATTTTGTTAACAAGGATTGTAATGTTCATTTCCATTTGCTAGCTGTTTGGGTTTCTTGTACGTACTGTTTGGACTTCTTGTACACAATCTATCCCACACCCAATTTCATAATTTGCTGACTTGTGTGAGTTTGAGTGATCTTCATGAAGTAGTGAGTCGCATAAAGTAGAAAATATCCACCATTCACAATAACACAACTTAGTAAATTGTAAAATTAAATGTGTGATTGGTTATGTCTCTAGAATTATTCCTCTTGAACTATCTCATTCATCCATTCCATTCTCTTAGAGGATGAAGATAGTTTTGGACTTTGGATCAAATGACTTTTTGTTGTCGTTTTATTTTTGTTTAATGATACTTACGCTCTGAGATAGAATTGAAAAATAAGCCATACTTTTTATATTGACCAAAGATAGTTTTCCTTTGACTCATATTTTTTTATGCTACCAAACATTAGAAAATAAGGAAAACTATCTTTACACAAAATTTTCCATTGAAATAAACGGAGCGTTAATTAGTCAGCTTAAAAAAAGAGTCATCATTGACTAACATTATATTATATAATTGAATGACTCTGCTAATATTTTAGTTTAATTGTTCTATATTTGATGATGTACCTTTTTTTTTCCTTTTGCCCCATATCCATCAATGGAATGGCCTATAACTTGACCCACTGGGCTTGTTTTTGTTATCCTTATTTACCCAAAATAAAAAGGGCATGTGAATGTGTGTGTGTTTTCTTTTTATGTCATCATATAATAGTTTGTCATTTTTACTTATTTTCCCCCTAAATTTTGTCAGTGTTTCAACTTCAAGCCCAGTGGGTTATTAGAATGATTTTTCTAATTTATGAAATACTAGGTTCCAAATTTTATCACTTACCAAAAGGCAAAGTTCCTAACTTTATTACTGACTTATTGTTATCTATTCTCTTTCTTCATTTGGAATGCAAGTCACACTTTTTTTTTTTTTTCACATTATCTGAGATTGTTACCTAAGCGTCCAATCATCCATGACATTTCCATAAACCTCTTGGGAATCACGGCAATAAATAAGTACGGAATTCAATCATTTGAATCTTCGCATTTAATAGGGTATAATAACCCTAGCTAATTAAGAATAATTCTTAAGTACTCTCGGAGCACGGAGAATGGTGCTCCCTCCTCTCACATTCATGGTGGGGTCCATTCATTAAATTCATGGTATGATCCACCATGAATGTGAGAGGAGGGAGCACCATTTCACTATATTCTGGGATTACCTAAGAATTTTTCAGCTATTAATATTATACCCAATGCAAAGTATAATTTTTCAATTAACGGGACTTTAAATATGTCTAATAAATAAATATAACAGGCTACGCAAAACTTCACAATGGGATTTGAACACGGACTTTTGAACCAGTGCCTAAAATAGTAAAATCTGGCGCCTAGGCCTGTCGGCCAAACTGTCCACATATTGTCATTCTATCTACCTTAAATTTATTAATAATTAATTGTTATGGAGTCTTAAGACGTCTAACAATATATATATACATATACACACACATTTGTATATAACTTTACATCAAATCATTTTAATTTATGTCAAATATTTTACCTACTTTTTAAGATGTAGAGCCAATAAAACTAATTTTTTGAATTTCACTTGTCATTTAAGTAATATTTTCAGTCACTTCATTAATTTATACTAATTTTTAATTAGGTGAAAGTGCCCACTAACATTTCCCAATAATATAAATGGCCAGTAATTTAGTTTTTCTTAAAGGAACTATAGTTCTATAGATAAACATTTAAAAGAACTAACGGAAAAAAAAAAAGTGAAATTTAGTTGTATAAATCTCAATGATTGATATAGGAGGGAAAAAAATATATTACGTTCTCAATCAGCATGAAACACTCTTCTAATCTTCATTTGCAAATTAATTAATGATAATTTTACCTTGGATGTGGATTGATCCATTCAATCGGTTGTAATCCAAATGTAGTTCCTTGCGCGAAGCAATAGCACCA
Organism: Castanea mollissima; assembly: GCA_014183005.1. Classification (NCBI taxonomy): domain Eukaryota; kingdom Viridiplantae; phylum Streptophyta; class Magnoliopsida; order Fagales; family Fagaceae; genus Castanea; species Castanea mollissima. The sequence continues at coordinate 66,722,466 of JACAVU010000003.1, forward strand.
CTAAAGGATTGTAAAATGCTGTTATTAAATCTATTATAATCCAAGTGAAGCACTTCCAGCTTGCTCAACGTAGAGAATCTTTCAAAACCTGCAATTTCGATGCTTCAATTTGCATGTCGGCAACTATATATTCCCACAAAACAGTATAAAATGATTCTAACATACGACTAATTTTTTTCACGTCCATTAAAAAAAACAAAGAGGTAATAGAAAAAAGTAAAACGTTGACAAATACTACCTACTTTTCTTAACATATAAACTTAGTACCTTCATTTGGGATCAATCCAGAAATGAAATTTAAACTCAAATCAAGGTATTGGAGCTCTTCAAATGGAAGAAATAGAGAGGCATTAAAGTACCAATCTCCCCCACTTTCTCCACTCCAATAAATCGTATTATTAAGAGAAAGTTTGATTACACGACTAGTAGTGATGTCGCACTTGACATTTTCCCACTCACAGCAATCACTCTCTTTGTCGGCTGAGTCCCAATGAGGAAAATATTCATTAGCGTAGTTGACAGTGGAAGCTTTGAGTTCCAAGATAGCAATTCTCTCTTGCTCCCAGCAACCAAAGCACCCATTCATACCAAAATGAACCAAAACTAACACCACTGGCCACCACCAATAACGTCCCAACTCCATTACTTTTTCCTTTTCCGATTTTCTCTACAACAATAAGATTGACAAAGTTTTTGCTCAACTCTGATTTATACTCCCAAGCAAAATAGGTCTTGAGTTGAAATAACACTAACACCACCATCCTATATATACCCACTACATGTACCACTTTGTCAGATCATATCTTGTGTTTTTTCCAAAAGCACAAAGTTACATCCACTATTAGAGATGACTTGGACTAATTAAGTCTTCGCAATTCGCATCATGTGTCTTTCCACCCAGCTACGAATCCTACGATAATGATTTTTTCTAAATAAAAAAAGGTGCAAGAAGATATTTTATTTTAGAGAGTTATATATATATTAGATTGAAAATAAAGCGAAAGATAGAATTTGTTTTTAAGAGCCTATTCATTGTTTTTTGTCTGGCCGGCCTGAACAGTGTGGTCCCATACAAAGTTGAGAATAACTCTCTGAAAAAGTTCGAAGTTTTGAATAAACGCTTTTTTCTTTTTCTTTTTTGGTAAATGAATAAACGCTTTCAACTCTTCAAAACTTTGTCTTTGTCTACCAACACAGCTGTGTATTGTAGGCTTTAGTGTTAAATTTTAAATATTTTTTTTATTTTATTTATTTTCTATTTAACATATTCTAAAAATAGGTGTATGTTATTTAGGAAAAAAATAAAAAGAAAAATCTAAATATAATTATTATTATTGAAATATATTGTGTGAGAAAAATAAAATTATAATTATAATAAAGACTTTTAAATATATGTGTGTGTATATTATACATACATACATATATATATATATAATATAAAATTAACCATAATTTCGAAATGATACCAAAATATTTTATTTCTTCAACCAAACCAAAACAACTTTTGGAATGAGCCTCTTTTAGACTATATTTTTTTGGTTTTTTGGGTTTTATAAGTTTATGTGTTTTTTGTTTAGTATTTGTTTTTTTGTTTGGCATTTGTTGTGACTGTGTACAATTTTTTTGTTTATTAAATTTAAATATTGTACATAAAATGAGTACTGATAGATTGATTGATAGTTTTCCACTAGTGAATCAGGCAATTCAAGTGCTCTATTGTGGAGAATTGTACTTCATTGGGTGTTATTGTACTTTTTTTTTTTACTATTATTACTTAATTTAAAACCTAAAATAAACATAAATTATGTCTGAAAATATTTTAAAATATAAATATTAATTAATTGTCTAACCCCTAACATATTGTACTCTTGTTTTTCAAGAATGGTTGCACCCCGTGCCCATACCCATCTCGATGTCCATGCAAAATAGCATTACACAGTATTACAATTGCTCAAATAATGCAAAGCACTTTTCTTAAAGCTATTCCAAGTTTCCAATTCCAACTATCACCAATCATCAATACTATGTATGTTATTGAGTTGATAAACTTTCGGACACTTTTTCATTTCTAACTTCTTCTTTTTCCCTATCTAATACATACTCACGTTTTCCTCTCTCTCTTAATTTCACTTTTATCTAATCCCTTCAACAAGCAAGAAAGCTAAACCCACTACACATACAACTTTCTCATATCATATATGTAGACACCCTATTTCGTTCCTCAATTATAATGCATATCTTTACGCATGTGTCTCCCCAATGATGAACTGATTAAATAGTATGTATAACTCCTTAATTTCTCTCTTATTTGGCACATCTTTATTTTATTTTTTTTACTTTTTTTTTTAACTCCTATATTTGTTTATTCTTAGTTTTAACTGTCAATTCTTTATTTTAAGTGCATTTGAACCAACCTTTTTTTATTTTAATTCATGCATGCTTCTCTCTTTTTCCTTTTTTTTACAAAATCCATAATTTTTGAAAGTTATATAAAAAAAAATCAAGTTTTGTGTCTCAATCTCCCCCTCTGTTAATTTAACGTTAAAACAATTGCATTTTATTTCAAAATATATTGGTATAAACCTAGCTTTAAGGGGAAAAAGAAAAGGACAAAAAACACAACAAAATGGTGGGAGGGTACACAGGACAGACACCTCCCACATAGGTCAGGCATACCCTCCTCTGGAAATTTTTTTTGGGTCCTGGCTGTCATACCACTGTTCCAGGGAGAGCAGGTGGTGGATTTTGAAATTTTGAAAAAAAAAAATAGAGAGGGGCAGATGATATAAGGCCGAAAAAAAAGAAAAGAAGGAAAAAAAAGAAGTGGAGGGATCAGAGAGTAAAAAAAAAAAAAGAGGAAAACAAGAAGATAATTTTTCCTGGGTTTTCCACCGGATTCTAAAAAGAGGATAGACCCATTTTTTTTCTCCGGATTTCAAAAAAAAAAACTCATTTTCATCACACCTCTTTGATTCTAATCTTCAAAAAAAAAAAAGAAGCTTTCAAAAAAACACAAAAAAAAAAAAAAACATTGAGAGATTGAGATTTCTTGAGGGAAAATCCGGTCCTGAGGGGGGACAAATCCCATTGTACACGATTTTTTTTCAGCACCTCTCTGTCAACCGTCGCCGGTGGAGCGTCGCGTAGTGGAGGGGCCTTCCATCAGAGAACGCCGCTGCCGTTGCCTTTCATCTCAGTGGAGTCACCATCAAACTTATTTGAGGGTGTTGGGTATGTCTTCAACCTTCCCACTCTTTATTCTTGCATTTCAGTTGTTTGAAGCTTGTTTGCTTTGCTTTGCTTTGCTGGGTATTTTCTTTTCTGTCTGAATGTCAAAGTTTGAAGCTTGGTTGTAATAAAAGAAAGCTAAAGTGAAAGGGTGGGCTTAAAGTTTGTTTGCTTTGCCGGTTTCTTTTTTTTCCTCTTCAGTCCGAAAATTAAAATTTGAATCTTGGCTGCCTTGAACAAATAGTAGAGGTGGGATGTAATAAAAGAAAACTAAAGTGAAAGGGTGGGCTTAAAGCATGTGATTTCTTAGAAAGGACCATGCATTGATGGCTTGACATAGGTTCTTTTCTTTTTCTTTTTTTTCTCACCGTAGCTCCCCTAGTCACCTAGACTCATGTTCTTCTCAACAACTCTCACTATTTACTTTTTCTTTTTTTTCTCTCACCGTAGCTCTCCTTTGCCTAGACCCATGCTCTTCCCAACAAACCCCACTATTTCGGTTTCTACAAACAAAATATAAAAAAAATATACTTTTGTTTTACCTCATGTCAAAAAACAAATATTTGATTCCGATTTTCACAAACAAAATAAAAATATATATGCATTTTTTTTTACCAAGACCATGGTTTCGGTTTTCACAAGAAAAAAAATGAGAATAAAACTTTTTTTTACTTCAAATCAATGCCAAGTCACAAGCTAATCTGATTAAGCCCTCACTTTTTTCTTTAAAAAGATTACAACCCTTTTAGTTTTTTAAAATGAAATGTTCTCATATTACTTACATCATATCTTGAAAGAGTTTAAGCTTACACTTTTTTTTAGTAGTTGTTATGTCAATTTCTTAATATGCTTGTTAATTTCTTAGTCGTCATTTGGTTTTGTTATTAATTTGCCGCTCTTTATTTTATCTATCATTATCTTGTGTTATGATCTAGCTCTAGGCCATCATGCCATAAAATCAACTACTTGCTTGATTTGGTGTATTGAATTTGGTTAATAATATTGTGCTCATTGAACAATTAATTGAACATCAAATAGTCCTTACTTAATTAGTAGAGGCCGGTAGACATATCGGGCGTGCGTGGGTGCCTCATACCTTCCCACGGCGTAATTTGACCCCCGAACTTGTCCTTGGTGGACGTAGACCACTTTCCTTATCCTTTGAGTCAATCAAATAAAAAAAAGGGTTTTTATTTCTTGTTTTGTTTTCCCTTGCAAAAAAAAAATAAAATAAAATAAGTGGCGACTCCTCAACTTTTTTTTGACTCATGATTTTCTTAGTAGTAAAAAATACTCAAAAAATCAACCTTTTCTTTTTCTTAAAAAAAAACCTTTCCCGAGAAGCGTCACGTGGCCGCGTCCACAATATCCTGTGCATCATGGTGTCTTTCCACCTGACGATCTTTATTTGAGATGACAAAACTAAGACTTCATAGTTCGCATCATGGTGTCTTTCCGCTTGACGATCTTTTCTAAATAAAAAAGGGTGCAAGAAGAGAATTTATTTTCTTTTGATAAATAAATACTTTGATTGAGGGAAGTAAATTAAAAGAACCAATTAATGGCCTTGCTGATATAGTTTCACACAAAAGAGGTTTCAATTTTGGTTGATTTCATAATGTTGTTGCACTTTGTTATAGGAATTAACCAAATTCCTAGATCTTTGAGAGACAAAAATAAAAGAAAATAGAAGAAAAACAACACATATTTGTTTTTTTTCCTATCTAATTCATTCATGATTTCCTCTCTATCTTAGTTTTTGTCTAATCCATTCAACAAGCAGGTAAGCTACATTCACTACTAATACAAAGGTAGGCAAGGATGGAGCTAGAATTTCGAATTAGTAAGGCAAAGTATAAGAAAAAAAAATCCAAAAAAAAAAGTCCAATTTAGTATTAATAAACTAATAACAAAGAACAAAGACACAAAAACATTATTTTGTACATAGTACATTACTTGACACAAACTACTATTGTTTCTTACTACGTTATTAATGAAATCAATGTAAAATTATAAGAAAAAGGTGGCCAAGACTTTTGAAAGAAGAAGCCAAATATAAAATTGTGAAGAATACACTTTTTCGTTTTCCCTTAAGGTTGAGGCCCAGGCACTTTTGGACCCCACCTGGCTTCACTCTATACAAAGGAGCTTTCTCGGATCATATCTATGCTTTTTTTTTTAAAGCAAAGAAGTTACATCCATTATTTGAGATGACCAAGACTTCTTCTTTTTTTTTGGTTTTTTTTTTTTTTTTATGTGAGAAACAAGATGACCACAGACTAAGACTCTGCTTCGTGGTGTCTTTCCACCCACTACAATGACAACCTTTTCTAAATAGAAAAGATAGAAGAAGATATTTTATTTTCTTTTGATGAATGAATACTTACATTGAGAGAAGAAAAAAGAATCAATGACCTTGTGTATATACTTTTATGAAAGACATTTAACTTTTGGTTGATCTCATAATGTTTTTGCTTGAGTCCCAAGATGTAAAATTATTTTCATCTATAAAGTTGATCACGGAAGCTTTGAGTTGTAAGAGAGCTATTCTCTCTTGGTCCCAGCAACCAAAGCACCCATTGAAAAATAGTTGAGCAAAAACTAACACCGCCAAAAAGCAAAAACGTCTCAACTCATCTAATTTTTCTTTTCGTGAATTTCCGTGACAAAAATAAGATAGAATTTTCTCCAAACAAAGTGTTCTTCAGTTAAAATAGCCACAAGCATGCTACATATTGAATGACACTAATTAATTAGATTCATTATCATTTATCAATCTGTAATTTTTTTTTTCTGTAATAAATCAATTTTATGATAACTTAACATTTCCTATAAGAATATAAGATTACCTACACAATTGAAGACTTGGCGTCAATGGTGTCTTTCCACGGTTCCACCAACCATCTTGACTTTTATCAACTTATTTTGTCAAATTAAACGCAAGGAATGACCTCTGGTTGTCAGAAGCTAAGACTTCTTTCTTATTTTTATTTTAATTTTTTGTGGGGAAAGGCTAAGAAATATAAGGAAGCATGTTTAGGGGTTAGGCGAAAGTTTTGTACATTTTTAACCCATAAAATTTTCCTCCAAATCTAGTTGGAATTCCAACTCATTTTCCAACTCATTTTGTGAAGTATATATATTAAAAAAATATAGTTCATAAAATTATTTAAATAAATCAAAAAATTATTTAATAAATCATTTAACTAAAAAGAATACATACATGGAGACAAAACAAAAGACTTTGGCTAGACACAGTATTTTGTCTTCGCACTGTGGCCTCTTGGTAGCGCATTTGCCACCTGATAAGCAGTGCAGCTTCACTTCCACTAAATGCATAGAGTATACTACAGTGTAGGGCCTTGGGAAAAGAAAAATATTGTCTTAGTTGCACAACAATTTCATCATTCATTTTTCTCAAAAAAAAAAAAAAATCTTCATCCACTTTATCATGATTTTTGCCAAGCCTAGCTAGTGTAAACATTATCTGCATTTGAAGCTTTTTCTTTTGTTGCTAATGTCCATAGTATGGAGCCAGAACTTGGAATTAGAGGGAGCAGTTTTAGTAGTGCCAGCTCTATACTATATAAGTAATTAAGACGGTTGTCTAGAGCCCCAAGTATATAAAAAGTCCCCAAATTTTAACTATTTTGATTTTTTTTTTAATACCAAATATTAGCCAATAAATAAAATAATATTTTTATATCGAACGAAAAGCAAGAAAAAGAGAGAGAAAGAAATACTACATCCATAACAATTTTCACACTATTTTTATAATAATAAGTCAAAATAAAATTAGATTATTCTCAAATCCACCGCAATTCAAAATAAGGCTATTGTATTAATTCAATAGCATCCCAATTATATACTAATATTAAACAATCCACTTCAGCATCAAAAAGGGGCCCGGCCCCACCCGACCTTATGAAAAAAGAAAAAGAAAAAGAAAAAAGTAGTTTGTATATTTTCAGTCCAAGAAAATATATTTATATTAGGTTCCTCTTCCAAGTAGCTTGGCCTCCTGCCCTTCAAAATTATCAATCCAGACACACGTAAATCATTAACTCACAATATAACAAATCTATATCTATATATATTTAAAAGTTAAAGTGTAGCATTTATTGAACATAACATCTTTTTCATTTTTTAAATTGGAAACATTAAACCATTCAAGAAAAAAAATAAAAATAAAACTGGTAACATTTTTTTTTATCAAACTCCAAATTTCTTATTCGACGATAAAAAATTTATCAATTATGTTAACTAGAATTCACAAAAAATTAGTAACATTAAAGGTAAAAGTTGGATAAAAAGAGTCAATCTCATAAACGTTGACAAAAAAGAAAGGAAAACTCATAAAAATTTATTTTTAAAAATAACTTTAGAGGGGGAAAGAAAAACTATTGACTTGAAAAAAAATGTGGTATTTGAACTTAAATAATTATGTGACACTTGGACAAACAATAATATCATAATTTTGGATCATTCATTGAAATTGAGAATTTTCAAAATAAAAAGTAAGCGAATTATAGACAACTTATATAGTATAAAGATCGAAGTTCTAATGTATTCAAAATAACAATTAAGTCCTTAAATAAAAGTAAAGCTAAAAACACGACAAATGAGCAAGAGATTGGATAGTTTGGGCATGTCATTCAATTTGTTCATCGTCAGGGGAATGTACATTTGAGGGAGTATAGATGCATCATAATAGAGGTACAATATAGATTATAGAGTGTCTACACCTTTACACACTTGAACATAATTGTTGAGTCTTTACATGGGGAAGGTGAATTCTCTCTCTATCTTTGCACGAATCACATATCAAAGGAAATGGGACATATTAATTAAGCTCACACTTTTAAATTTGTAAATGAGGCACTTCAAAGTTTAAACCCTAGCTAGATTTCATTTTTCTTTTTTTGGATATATATGAAATTATGAAGTTTAACGTGTCCCATTTAAAAGTCTAGGATTTAGTGTGTCGCAGGAATAAAACTCTTAAGATTTTTTAATTACTTTCACCAAAATGATAATTCACTCTCCTTTGATAAATAGATACTTTAATTGACTTACACCTATATCTTTTGGATTCAATTTCTCAATAAGGTCCTACTGAAGAACATTGTTTTTTTTTTTGAGAAAATAGTGAAGAAGACTTAGCTCAACTTCGTAGCCAAAATATTAGCGTCGATGGTACTTTCCAAGTTTCGTATCTATTACTTTCTTAAAAAATGTTTAATGATGACTAGCTCGTACCATTTGTGTTGTAAATTATGCATTATTTAGGAGAGCCTAAACTAACTTAAAGAAGACGTACGGCAAAGACTTTGGCGTTGATGGTGCTTTAATTCCTAATTCGTATGACGTACTCTTTTGAAAAATATTTCATTGTGCTTTGGCGCTAATGGTGCTTTTTTAATTGGCAAGAAGTACTCTATTTCTTTTTGAAAAATGTTTCATAGTGCTAACTAGCCAATACTGTTGATATTATGAAGTTTACAACTTTACTTACATTACTAGAGAAGACCTCAACTCACCAAAAGATCAAGACCACGTTGGCGTCAATTATGCTTTCATAACTTCTTTATCAAAAAAATAATCCATATAACTTGTATTATCAACAAGGAAATCAATACCGTACCGGAAGCTGTACTGGTTTGATCACCAGTATGATATATTTTGGATACCGGTCAATACCGGTATACCATTTTGGGTTTACCACTATTTTATATATTTAATACACACACACACATAAAATCTCTATTTACACACACATACACACATAGACTCTCCAACTTTTAGTCTCATAAATACCTTCCATTTCAACTATTGTGTACTGATTGATACAGCAACCTAAAGATTAATTGGAAATTAGAATTGATGCAGGTAAAACAATTAAAAAAGAAGAAAATGGAACTCTTAATTCAAACACCAAATCCAAATTAAGTAAAAGAATTGGAGAAATCAAAGGTTAGGTGAAATAATGAAATTATCTACAAAATACTACAACAATTACCAAAAAAAAAAAACACACACACACACACAACATTTTGTGTTTCGGTCCGGTACAGCTGATACGCGGCCGGTACGGCTGGAATTCGCTGGTACGGCCGGTATTTTTTTCGGTTCAAAATAGAAGTGTACCGGTACCGATGAATTGGCTGATACGGTATGTACCAGCTGGTACAGCCGGTATCGGTACCGGTACGGTATCGACCATCCTGATTATCAACCTTGCATTATTTGAGAAGTCCCAACCCATGACAGTGGAAGACTTCGCATCCATGGTTGGTGTCCATCCACCCCTATGAGAATTTTTTTTGCTAAATATTAAAAAAAAAAATGGAAGAAGATAACTAGAAAAGTCATTTTCTTTTTCTTTTGGCCCAATAGAATTTGCCTCTAAGAAGAAAACATGTTAAAGCATTAGTGTGCCAAATGTCAAATATTTGGCATTTAGCATTTGGCATATTAAACACCAAAAAACCTCTCACATAAGATGTTCTAAATGGTAAAAAAATTGGTAAGAATAAACAATACAGTTCCAAATTAGCCTAACAGGATTTTCTGATACTTTGATAGGATTTGTTTTTGGGTCCAAGCACCAAGGGAGTTCATAAAAGTCACAACTCACAACTAAAATTAAAGGTGATACTTATAATGAATAAGGAAGATTTCTAATTATTAATAGTTATGTTCTCTTTCATAATAATAAATAGGTATGCCTAAATCCAATTAGAGAACCTTCTATTAGAAGTGCTTGCTTCTGATTATCCAAAAAAAAAAAGTGTTTTCATTTTTTTTTTTATGCAATCTCCTGAAACTGGGACTAGTATTGGATGCATGTGCCCATTTTCTGGTTTTAAACATTGTGAGTTCTTGATAAAGGTGGCAAAAAGGGTGGGTGGTTTGGGTTGGCTCAATCGGGTTTGGGTTGAAAACATGTTCGTGTCAAAATGGTCCATTTCAAACATGTTATAAACTAACTTTAAGAAGACGTCAAAGACTTTGGCGTTAATGGTGCTTTAATTCCTAATTTGTATGAAGTACTCTATTTTTTTGGAAAATGTTTCATAGTGCTAACTAGCCAATACTATTTATTATGAGGTTTACAACTTTACTTACATTACTAGAGAAGACCTCAACTCACCAAAAGATCAAAGACCACGTTGGCGTCAATTATGCTTTCTTAACTTCTTTATCAAAAAAATAATCCATATAACTTGTATTATCAACCTTGCATTATTTGAGAAGTCCCAACCCATGACAGTGGAAGACTTCGCATCCATGGTTGGTGTCCATCTACCCATATGAGAATTTTTTTTTGCTAAATATTCAAAAAAAAAAAAGTGGAAGAGGATACGTCATTTTTTTTTTTTTTTTGGCCCAATAGAATTTGCCTCCCAGATGAAAACATATTAAAGCCTTAGCATCACGTGTGCCAAATGTCAAATATTTGGCATTTGGCACACTAAACATAAAAAAACCTCTCACATAAAATATTTTAAATGGTAAAAAAATTAGCTTGGATGAACAATACTGTTCCAAATTAGCCTAACAGGGTTTTCCGAGATTTTGACAGGATTTGTTTTTGGGTCCAAGCACTGAGGGAGTTCATAAAATTCACAAACTCACAACTAAAATTAAAGGTGATAATTCCTTATAATGAATAAGGAAGATTTTTAATTATTAATAATTATGCTCTCTTTCATAATGATAAATAGTTATGCCTAAATTCAATTAGAGAACCTTATATTAGAAGTACTTGTTTCTAATTATCAAAAAAAAAAAAAAAAAAAGAAGAAGAAGAAGAAGTGCTTGTTTCTATAATACCCTAAAACTGGCAATAGGATTGCATGAGCCCATTTTCTGGTTTTAAACATTGTGAGTTCTTGATTGACGTGGTAAAGTGACCTGTATTTTATACATGATTTTTTTTATTTATTTAAAAAATAATGTATTTGCCACTCTTTTTTTTTTTTTTGATAGGAATGTATTTGCCACTTGTTAAGTTATATAGCAAATTATTTAGTATGAAATGCATTACCTTGAATTCAACACTCATATCAAGAAAGATTTTAGGTCAAAAAATTAATACTTATCCAATAATTATAAAATTATATAAATCTAACATTGCTATTCAAAATAAATAGCACAAACACAAAAAAAGCCTACACTACCCTTTGAAAATCTAATTAAAACAAACACATAAGTTTCATTACTGCACAATATCAACATCTCAAAAAATATATATACAAATGCCCAATTGGATAACTAATTTGACAAAGAATAACATATAAAATAAAATAAAATCTTGAAAAATAATTTCATAATCTTCTATCTTGAAAAATAGTCTAATAATTGTGTTTAATTTTAAATATACTATGGTTGACACTATAATTCTCAAAAAAAAAAAAAAGTCTCTTTTATAAATATCATGTTATTATTAAGTAATATACACTCCGAAAAATATCATATTTCATTTTGGCTATGGACTATTAAAAGACTAGGCATAAGCATCCACAATATATGTCATTTTCATTGATGTACTTTGGCTTTATTCTTTTCAGACGTATGAATATTTCTTATACATGTCAATAATTTTAAATATATGTTTTACAGTTTACTGCAACCAGATTATCTTTGCATGGGGAAGGTGAATTATCTCTCTATCTTTGCATGAATCACATGTCAAATTACCAACACCAAGTAAAACAAAAAATGTGAAAGCACAATCTTCAACAATTAAAGTAACCAAAAAAAAAAAAAAAATCAAACTTTACACAGACACAAATTTATGAATCAAACTTAGGAAGAATAACACAATAAGAAGAGACATGTATATGAAATCATTGAAATGCAAGGCTATGCAAGCTTGAAATTGAACAACTTATGGTAATGAATCACAAAAAAACAATAGAAAGTGTCAATGCATACCTCAATGAGGTTAAACCATGCCCTACACCAATTAGTATTTGAACAACTTATGGTAATGAATCACAACAAAACAATAGAAAGTCTCAATGCGCACCTAAATGAGGTTAAACCGTGCCCTACGCCAATAAGGATTTATGTAGAGAACTGCAACAATTCCCAACAACATTATTATGTAAGCCACCACAAAGCTTATGTAGAAGAAATCCATGTCTATGAAACTACCACCTTTCTTCTATCTTGTGATCCGCACGCATTTTGATGCAATTGTTATGCAATGGAGGACCACATGAGAGAATTCCCTTCATAACTACATTCATCAAAAGTTCTAAATTTGATTTTTTTTTTTTTTTTTTTCTCTATCTAGCATTGTACTAGATAAGTTGTTGTGTGCCACATTGAAGGTTCCCAATGAAGTCATTTCAGTCAACTCAGGGGGGATTTTACCATTCAAATTGTTGTAGGAAAGATCCAGGCTCTCTATCAACTTTAACTTTGAGAATGTTGTAGGGATTGGTCCAAAGAAACTGTTACGTGATGAGTTTAATGCACGGAAGTTGCTTATCCTTCCAAGTTTTGGCGGGATTTCTCCAACTAATTTATTGGAAGAAAGGTCAATTCCAAACATGTAGTTGAGGATGTTACCTTGATAGGAGTCAGTTCTATTCTTTGTTGTGAACGTCACAGCTTCCTTATCATCTATACAAGGGTACGTTTAAACTTCACAAAGTTTATCATCTCGCATATTAGATGTCTTTCTATGAAAGTATGCCAATGAAGGAGTACTCTTGTAATCACGAAGCGATGCCGATAAACCTCCTATATCAGGTTTAATTTCTAGAAGATGTCTTAAAAGTAATGTTATTCAAGCAATGAGGTATTTGACCTAAAAACTTACTGCAGGAAAGATCCAAGATGTTTAAGTAATGCAAAATGCATAGTTGAATTCGAATCCTACCAATTAATTATTGGCTCTCAAAACATGAATGCTCAATGATGATAGACTGCCAATCCAACTAGGAATGATTCCAGTTAGGGAGTTATCTTGAAGATCTAGTGTAACTAGTTAGGCATGACTTCAGTTTTGGAAGGTGCGTGGAAATGGACCGCTCAACCAACTTTTATTAAGATGAAAAAAGTTGTTGCGTGATGAATTGAAACAGTTTGGAATAGAGATAAGGAAATTAAAGATTTTGGGGGGGGGGGGGGGGGGGGGGGGGGGGAACTTGACAGAAACCCATGTTCATTGCACATGGGCAATTTTGTCATTTACCTCTCAAATTTCTCCCAACCTAGTTTCTTCCCATTTTGGGAAAAAAAACTTTATGGTAGGCCCGGAGAGAAAACACTTAGGTCTCACCATCTTTTCCCTCTTTTCCCCTCCCAATCAAACACACTTCAAAAAGTTTTCTCCTTTTTTTTTTTTTTTTTCATCCTCCCTAAAATCCATTCTACTAGACACACCCTTAATGTCATAGACAACTGGAAATTTTGCTGTATGTAATTTTTTCCCTACAAATCACAATGGTAGGTATTATTTGAGACGACCAAATTTGATCACTTGCATCCAAAGTATCGAAGTTGTTATTGTACATATTATTTATCTTTCTTTAATATTTTCTGTTGTCAAGAACATCAAGTCAATTTATCTGTTGTTTTGTATTATGTTATGACTAATGTCACGTGGAATAAATCTTAAAGTTGACTATATAGATGGTTAAATATGTAGTGAAGCTTTTAGAAAGCTAAACGTTATTCAATTGGTTTTTTCTGGCTTTTTTAGGCATTGTTAGATTTGACAAGTGGTTGTTTCTACAATAGGATTGGATGTGACCCTATTTTGGTTTTGAGCATTGTGAATTCATGAGCATGTTAGATGCAATTTGATAGAGTCCATGGCAACAAGGTTTGACTCCAAACATGTTTGAAGCTAATGGTTGCAACACTCACTAAAAAAGTTGACATAATTACATATTCTGAAAATTTAATTGTTGGATTGCATGTTTTCTTTATTCTTAAAATACATGCCAAATTTTATGACAATCAAATGTTATTTATTATTTGATTTATAAACTTATTTTTTTATGTATAATCTTACATTACAAAAAACTTAAAATCTAAAAATTCATTGACAACATAGCTATTGATCCTTAATTAATTTTCTATAAATTTTGCAAGTATGAAGGATGTTAGAAGAAAATGTAATCTAGTGTGGGATTTGTTAAAAACTCAAAATTCACATTTAATAAAAAGATATTGAGTAGAGTTGTAACCATTTTTTTTAGCCAAACTTTGTCGAGTAAAAAGAGAGCAAACAAAATTTTTGAAAGAATTTGCAAGATTTAAGATTTCCATTCCATTACCTATCACTTCATGGCTAGTCTCCTAGCCCCTTGGGGGAAGTTGTATTTCTCTATCTTTGCACAACTCACTTATTCAATTAATGCAAAAAAAAAAAAAAAAACACACACACACACACAACTAAGTCCATTAAAATTACACAACAAATACAAATTTTTTCACAACATAGTATTAAGATTCAATCTTCGGACTCAAAATCCAAAAAGAAGAGACACAAACACAAAATCATTAATATGCAATGCTATGCAACCCTGAATTTGAACAACTTATGGTAATGAACCACAACAAAACAGTAGCAATGAAAGGCTGAAACTGAACCACTTGCGGTAATGAATCACAACAAAACAGTAGCAAGTGGCAATACACTCTCCAATGAGGTTAAACCATGCCTTACGCCAGTATGGATTTATGTAAAGAACTGCAACAATTCCCAACAAGACTATTTTGTAAGCCACCACAAAACTTATGTAGAAGACACCCATGTCCAAAAAACTATCACCTTCTTCCCCCTCATTATCCACTGGCATTGTAGTTGGTGGTCTCATTTTGGTGCAACTATTCTGTAATGGAGGTCCACATAGGAGAGGGTTCCCATCGTAACTGCTTTCATCAAATGTTCCAAATTGATTTTTTCTCTCTAGTGTTGTGCCTGATAAGTTGTTGTGTGCCACACTAAAGACCGCTAGAGAGGTCAATTCTGTCAACTGAGGTGGTATTTTACCATTGAAATTGTTGTAGGAAAGATCTAGACTTTCTATTTGCTTTAGATTTGAGAATGATATAGGAACTGGTCAGGATAAATTGTTGTGTGACAAGTTCAATGCACAAATGTAGCTGTTTATCCTACCAAGCTCCGGTGGGATTTTACCAGCTAAGTTGTTGCACAAGAGGTCAATTCCAAACATGTACTCAAGGATGTCACCCTTGTAGGAGTAAGTTCTACTTTTTGTTGCGAACTCTACTTCTTCGTCAACATACAAACCTACGTTGAGCATATATATACCATAACTTGGATCCTCAGTATTAATTAATTTTGTCTTCAAATATAATGACAAACTCATGTCATAAGTTCCCCATGAATATAAACCTCCTAAAGAAGGTTTCTGGGCCGATGGATCAAAAGTAATGTTACCCAAACGGTGAGGTATTGGACCTACAAATTTATTGTAGGAAAGATCCAAAATGTTTAAGTTTTGCAAAAGGCGCAATTGAATTGGAATCTGACCTCCTAATTGATTCACTTTCAAGATGAGAATTCTCAATGATGATAGGTTGCCAATCCAATTGGGAATGTTGCCAGTTAGATGGTTATCTCGAAGATTCAGTGAAAGTAAATTGGAGTTATTTTGGAAAGCACTTGGAATTGGACCACTCAAACAATTTTTATTTAATTGAAAAATCTTATATTTAAGGAATTGAAGCATGATGAAACAGAGCCAAACAAGTTGTTGTCAGAGAGGTCAAAAAATTGAAGATTAATGAGTTTGCATAACTCAATTGGAATGGGACCTTCAAAATGATTATTGGCCATAATAATATCTTCTAAAGATGACATGTTCCCCATCCATGTGGGAAGCATGCTTGAGAAGTAATTGTTGTCCAAATGTAAAGAACATAGATTAGTCAAATTAGAATTGGTAGGAAATATTTGGCCACTAAAGCTATTGTGTGATAACATGAGAAGTTCTAACTCGTAGCGGCCCATTATGAAATGCATTGGTATTGATCCTGAGAAATTATTCCCTAACAAGTCTAGACGCCGTAAGAAAATCAAATTCCCAAAAGAGGAAGGAATACTGCCCTGAAATTTATTTTTAGACATGTTTAAATAATTTAAATTTGGAAAAATTAGACTGAGGTTTGTGGGAATTGGACCATGTAAGTAATTATCTGAAATATCTATGCTCAAAACGCTGGGACGAATATCATATGGCACTAAGCAAGGCCCCGTGAAAGAGTTATTATTTAGAATAAAAATCTCCAATCTTGTATTATTCTCTAACAACCAGTTAGGAAACTGCCCAACCAACTTGTTGTGAGAGAGATCAATTATTCGCAAATCATATTGGTAATGAAGAAATCGGGGAGGTGTGCTATTGTGCATGTTATATGAACAATTCAAGAAACTGAAAACCTTTAATTGGAAGGTTGGAATCAAAGTAAGAGAGTCAGGTTCCAAAGCTAATTTATTGTTATCACTTAATAGGATCTTAAGATTAGAGAGGTTGAAAAGGAAGGAGAATGTGAATGGGATGAAGATGTTGTCATTTGAGAAAGAAAGGTACTCAAGTTTTGTCAAACTTAGATAGTTGGAACTGGACAATATTCCCATCCAAGTGATTATAAGAAAGATCCAATATTTTAAGTGATGTCAAGTTCACTGTACACGAAGGCAATATCCCTTCCAATTTATTTTGACTGAGGTCTATCTCTTGGAGATTCTTAAGGTCACACCAGCCTGTAAAATGAGATAATTAGTTATTAGGTTCTACTTCTACTATTGAAATTATTCTTTTTTAAAGAGACTATTCTAATTATTCTATGCAGTATCATTGTGGAAAAAAAAAAAAAAAAACCTACCTTGGGTAGGTAAGGTTCCCTTCAGTTCACAGCTGCTCATTGTCAATACATTAAGAGAAGTCATAACTCCAATTTTATGAAGAAAGCTTTTATCAATCGATGAACCTTTCAAATACAGCTGCTCAAGGTTGTTTAGTTTACCCAACTCTATAACAAAAATAAAATTTTTAGATGTATGTAAATTAATAAAAAGTGATCGATATGATAGAACATGAAGTACTAATTGCAAAACATATCAAGATACCACACAGAAATATTGAAATAAGTGAATAAGGGTAAAATGGAAATTTTACCATTTTTAAGTGAGTGTAAAATGGGAATTTGAAATAGAAAGTGAAAGTAAAAAGCTTAAATATATCCATTTCCGTTAGTGGATTTAATGGTGCTCGTTACAATCTATTTATTTTGAAAGTAGGGGAGGTGAGTGCAATTTATTTTGAAAGTAAAGAGGGTTAATGTACAATCTAAAATTAGGAGGGAGGTCAATGCAATTTTTACGGTTTAAATTATTTAGAATTCCTCATTTTTCTTAATAAGAAAGCAGCTGAATGGTTATTAATCAAACATACATCATATATAAGTTTTTTTTGTCATACTTTCAGGTGCATTACACGCGTCAGCAACTAGTATACTATATAATAAAAGATGAGTCATAAAAGTAATGGTTGCACTAATTGGCTATTCTCTCTCTCTACTACATGACTACATTTTATCATATACTTAAGTAAATTACATAGTTTCTCTATACTTTGGTGGTTTTTGAAAACTCGGATTTGTATTAAAAATACAAGAGCTATTTAGACCCCCAAATTAAAGTTACGGCTCAATTGATTTTACACTAACTTAATACTAAGTGTGGAATAATGTAAATGCAAGCGGATAAACAAACAAGCTACTCTAATCCATAATCATAGTAACACAACAGTATAATTGAATATAAAAGAGTAGGGAAGAGAGACACAAACACAAGATAACACGCCAATCTGTTATCGAAGAGAAAATCGAAGAACTCGGCGAAAAACCTCTTCACTGCCCTCCAAGCGGTAATTGATCCACTAGACAATCAGTTGGGATACATGGGTTAGCAAGAGACCCTCCAAGCCCAATCTACTCGATGTATCTAAGCCCTCTAAGCTCTTACTCCAACAAGGCTTCTCAGAACCGTGTATTGTCTAGCTTTTCGGATCCCGCAATTCACCCGATTGCATCCGCCAAAACTTGGCTTCTTTCAATACTTCCCAACAGCACTAAATCCTCACTTGACACTTTGAAAGGGTATGGTAAGTGTTTGGACTATTAACCTCTCAAGGATTTAGAAATGAAGAGGAAGGAGTAGAGGAAAACCACAATGGATTGTATGTAGAATTGTGGGTATGAAAATCTCACACTCTCAAGGATTGAAGCTAGGGTTTTCTCTTCTGAAAAGCTCTCTACTCAATATGTGGGTTATGATGGTATATATAGTGTATATGAGAAAGTAGTGGAGTAGATAGGACAAAATAGCAAAATAGATTGTTTCGCGAGTGTCTCGCAGGAAGGCCTTACTCGCGAGACACTCGCAAAAACCAGCTGTTACCATCTGTCATGATTCTACGCATTCCAATCATGTGCAGGACACATGCATCACTTCGCGAGATGCTTAGTCGTGAGCTACTAGCAAAATCTCTTCAGTCTTCAATTGCTTGAGTCTCCACACTCTCTCTCTCTTTCACACAACGCTTACAATAAAATCCTACATAAAATACAGGGTATATAAAATATTGAATAACATTACAATTAAATTTGACACGGAATTAAAGCCAATACAAAATAGTTGTAAATCACAACTTTAGAGTTTCAAATTAAAATCTAATTTTAACCAAAAAAAGAAATACATTTACTATAATAAATGTTTGTCCTGCAAGCAGTGGTTGCGTGAAATGTCTATCTTCTTTGTGCACCAAGTGGCTACCTTTTATTAAGTACTTTAGTTGAGTCTCTCAGTAGTATTAGACTTAGATATGACCGTTTAAATTTAGAATTTAACTAGGATCTACTTTTTATATTTTTTTTAAGTCTTTAGACTTTAATATATTATAAGATTTGGCAAGCCTAAAATTTCAAGAAATATTTAGAAAATATCCACCTTTACTATTTATATTTGGATCTATGTGTAATGTTAACAGAAAAATTACACATAGATATATTGAGTGATCTTTCTTGTGGCTCAGTGCTAGGAATCAAAAGGGCAATTCCAAAATTTTCAAGTGGCCGTAAAGTGTCAAAGAAAGGTTGGACTTCTGGTTGGTGGCTCAACTTGGAACCGGAAGCTAGTAAGAAAAAGGGATTAGTGCAATCAATTACTAGTTGTAATTAAGCAACTAATTAAGTTTACCTTTACTTTCTACCGTTGCTTAGAATTTATTCCTAACTAAGTTTACCTACACTCTCATGCCAATTAAAGTATCTAGATATAAACCCTAAAGTAATTAAGTAATGGATTAGTTGATCAAGTTACTTTTTATTCCAACTAGAAAGCACAAATGGTTATCTTAATCACAACTATAACACACCAAATCTAAAAGCAATAATAATAAAAATAGAAAAAGAAACATATATTTGGTAACGAGGTGGAAAATTATGAAGAATTTTTCTAAAGGAAAAGGCACTCGTAGGGATTCAATATCTTATAAAAATCCACTAAATACAAAACATTTACAATATTCTTACTTTGAATACGGCATTTTAGCAAGATGAAAATAAATCATGATACTTACTAAAGCCAACAAGTTTGGCTTCATTGAATTTCAAGAAATTTTATTATCAATATTTAAAACATGTTTATCATAGCTTATGCTTTTCTACGATTATGCCAGTGGCAAAAAGAGTAACGCAAAATACCACCACCTTGATGTCAATGGCATAAACTTACCTTTAGTAGTAAACGATCCTTTCAAATTGTTATATTTGAGATATAATGTCTTCAACGATGGGAAGGCAGCCAATGACTCAAGAATTCGTATACTAATTTTGGTTTCACTCAAGTCTAGGAGTTTCAGCTTACTGAAAATTTTTGAATCTATACGGCAAAATAAAATATGTCAAAAACATTGATGTTGGTACCATATAAAGAACGAATTTGATTTTAATCCATATACAACCTATCATACCTTTTGTTGTCACGAAGTCATTGATCTCATTGGCATTCAAGTAAGGTCCTCCATGTTGCTAAATGCTTTAAATTCTACATAAAAAATCATGAAAAAATGAAACTTCAATTGCATAAATACTTTCATATAAAAGAGCTAGGGAGGTGAAATTTATTTGCTTAAATCTCAATGATTGATAGGAGAGAAATAAAAAATATTACGTCCTCAATGAGCATGAAACACTCTTCCAATCTTCATTTGCAAATTAATGATAATTTTACCTTGGATGTGGATTGATCCATTCAAATTGTTGTAACTCAAATCCAGTTGCTTGAGCGACGCAATACCACTGAAGTATTGCAGTATGCTGTTATTAAAAATTATTATAATCCAAGTGAAGCACCTCCAGCTTGCTCAACAAAGAGAATCTTTCAAAATCTGCAATTTAGATGCTTCAATTTGCATTTCCGCAACTATATATCTTCATAAAACAGTTCAAAATGAATCTTAACATACAACTAATTTGTTGTCTACATTTATTTTTAAAGAAAAGGTAAAAATGAAAATATAATTTCAAACAATTTATTTTGGCCAAACAGATTAGTTGGAGGAGGGAAATTACACACTCAAGAATTAAGCACTCTTCTTTCCTTTGCAAATTAATGAGAATTTTATCCGAAAGGCTTACCTTGGATGGGGATTGATCCATTCAAATTGTTGGACCCCAAATATAGTTCCTTGAGGGAAGCAATTCCACTCAAGGATGAAAGAATGCTGTTATTGAAATTATTAGCTTCCAAGTGAAGTACCTCCAGCTTGCTCAACGTAGAGAATCTTTCAAAACCTGTGATTTAGATGCTTCAATTTGCATGTCTGCAACTATATATTCTCACAAAACTGTATAAAATGATTCCTAACATACAACTAATTTTTTCCCGACTATTTAAAAAAATAAAGAGGTAATAGACAAAATTAGCAAATCAACAAATACTATCTAGTTTTCTTAGGATATAAACTTGGTACCTTCATTTGGGACCCATCTAGGAATCCAATTCCAACTCAAATTGAGGTATTGGAGGTCTTCAAAGCAAAGAAATAGAGAGGCAATAAAGTAACAACCTTCCCCACTTTCTCCACTCAAATAAAAAGTACTATTAAGAGCAAGTTCCATTACACGGCCAGTAGTGAGGTTGCACTTGACACCTTTCCACTCACAGCAATCGCTCTCTTTGTCATCTGAGTCCTAAGGTGTAAAATGATATTCATCAGTGTAGTTGACAATGGAAGCTTTGTATTGCAAGAGAGCAATTCTCTCTTGCTCCCAGCAACCAAAGCACCCATTCATACCAAAATGAACCAAAACTAACACCACCGGCCACCACCAATAACGTTCCAACTCCTTTACTTTTTCCTTTTCTGATTTTCTATAACAATAAGATTGACAGTTTTTGCTCAACTCTGATTTATACTTCCAAGCAAAATAGGTTTTGAGTTGGGATAACGCTACCACCATCCTATATATACCCACTACATATACAACTTTCTCAAATATCTTACACTTTTTCCAAAAGCAAAAAGTCACATCCATTATTTGAATGACTTGGACTAAGACTCTGCAATCCGCATCATGGTGTCTTTCCACCCAGTTACGTATGATGATAATCTTTTCTAAATAAAAAAGGCGCAGAAGATAATTTATTTTCTCTTAATGAATAAATACTTTGATTGAGGGAAGTTAAAAGAACCAATGGCCTTACTGATATAGTTTCGCACAAATAAAGTTTGACTTTTGGTTGATCTTACAATATTGTTGCACTCTATTTTAGGAATTTACCAAATTCCTAGATTCATGAGAGTAAAAAATAAGACACAAAATAAATAGAAAAAAAATAACACACTTATTCATTTATTTATTGTTTTTACCTAATTCTTTCACATTTTCCTCTCTATCTTAGTTTTTCTCTAAGCCATTCAACAAGTAGGAAGCTACATCCGCTACGTACTAATACAAAGGTAGGCAAGGATAGAGCCAAAATTTAGAGTTGGCAAGGCAAAGTAGAAGAAAAAAAATTATAAAATTCCAAATAAATATCCATTTAGTTTTAACAAACTAATAACAAAGACAAAGACACAAAAACATTGTTTTGTATGTAATACATTATAAAACACAAAATATCATTGTTTCTTACTACATTATTATAATAAAATCAATGTAAAATTATAAAATAAAATAAAAATGGAGCCAAATATAAAATTGTGGAGAATATAATTTTTCATTTTCCGCCTAGGCCCTTAGGACCCACCTGGCTTCATCCCTATACAAAGGAGTTTTCTCATATCATATTTGTGTTTTTTTTTTTTTCAAAGCAAACAAGTTACATCCATTATTTGAGATGACCAATATTTCTTTTATTTCTTTTTTCTATGTGAGAAACAAGATGACTAAGACAAAGTGTCTGTTTAGGAATAGTTTATATAGCTTTTTGTTTAAAGCATGTTAAAGTATACTATACCTTAAAAAAATTGAAAAAAATGAGTGAAAGCTCAAATGGTGTAAAACACTATAGCTAATTTAGACTTATAATTTTAAACTTACGACTTAATTGTTTTTACTCTAATTTATCTAAATGCAAAACAAAAGTAAGTGATATGCAATGAAACTAGAACAACTCTCTAAGGCATAAGCATATACAATGAACTAGGGGTGTGCATGGGTCGGGTCGGGTTGGGTCGGGTATGTTTATGTTTCTTATTGATAAAATCTTAATCTTAATATCCTTTTACGAAAACATTAATGTTGAAAAAGGAAGAAGAATCAATAATCATAGAAAAAGAAGTGTAAAAGCTTGTTTTTTTTATCCCTCTTACTCTCCATTATTATATAGGAAGAGCTTGATTACAATAAGACAAAATATTCTAGATTAGACCATATAATCTAAGTTTATTAGCCCAGGTTGGAAATAGACTCTAAACAAGCTCTAAATAATGCTTTGGTAAATATGTCAACAAATTGCTTTTTAGAATTTAAATAAAATGTAGTAACATGTCCACTTAGAATATTGTTTTAGACAAATTGAATATATATTTCGATGGATTGTTCCTCTCATACAACATGGGATTAGAAACAATATGTACGTCTTGGGCCTAATTGTGGGGTCAATTAATTACTTGTTTCTTTTTCATTTAAATGTTTTAGAAGTATAGCTTAAATCAATATCCTTAGAACATCAGCTATTATTTCCCTTCCCTTTAAATAATTTTTATAACGTAATATAATACTCATTAAATGCAGCTTAGTTGGAAGAACTTTTTTGTTTTACAAGCAATGGGGGAAATATTACAGGGGTCGTTTGCTTTATCAGCTTATTATAAGGTCAGTAAAAAATGAAAAAATACAAGTGTATGTGATCTTTTATTAACAGAAGGAAGCCGAAAACTACAACAATTAAGGAGCAATTGGTTAAATTTCTCAACAAAGAGAATTTCAGAAATGCTATATTTCCTGCACTGTTGGTACAATGCTGCCAATCTTCCAAGGACTACCAACCAATACTTTCAGATGCGCAAAATTACGTCAACATTGACGTTTTTAATGGCAGCTGCCTTCATATCCAGTTTAGTAAGCATCATAATGATCCACATTATAAGAAGAAAGCTATTAATAATTTGTTGTGTTTCAGTGCTAATCATGATATTGGGGCTCTTAGCATTTAATCCCCCCAAAACTGAAACAAAACTAGCTAAAGGGTTATTTTTAACCTATAAAGTGATATATGTACCACTCTAACAAACGCCCCAGTTATCTAAACATAAATACAAGAATATATAAACATAAACATAAAATGTCAACATTTTATTTAATTTTATCACCAGGATAATTGTGGGGTCGATTGTATTCTTTTTTGATAAATAAAAATTTTCATTTAAGAAAAAAAGTTAATACAAAGCCAGTTAGCAAAACAAAATCAACTATCTCACAACAACTTGCTTACAACAAACCAAGCTAAAAACAACTAACAACAACTAAAATTAAGAAACAACAAAATATAATATTACTATAGCATCCGTTAACTGTTTTTTTTTTTTTTTCTTAATCAGAATTATAGATATGAATATAAATATAAACAAGAGTAAATAATCATAAATATAAAATTTTGATTTAATTTTACCTCTAATTGGTTACCAGGATAAAGAAGAAGAAGAGATCATATAAAATATTGGGCAAATAACACTCATCTCCCTTAAGGTTTGGAGAAATGACATTCACCCCCAAACTTGAAAGGAAAAAACACTCATCTCTTTTGAGATTTGAAAAAAATAACACTCCCCCCATTCTGTTAATATTAGTGACGGAATATTTCAATTTTTTAAAAGATTTTCTTTATCAAAGTTTAACCATAATTAGTGAAAAGAGTATTCACATAAAATAAAATAAAATAAGAAAGGAAAAGAGCATATTATAAAACATGTAGCTTAAATGGATTTTTTAGTCTCTTCTAGCACCTTTTCAATTTTTTTTTTATTTATTTAAAGTTTGATGATCCTCTTTGATTTTTTTATTGCACCTCTCTCCAATACTTTAGATCAAAATTTATGAAATAAAAAAATTTGCAGAAGTTTTCAAGCTTTTATTGTATAAAAATGAGTTAGAAAATTTCAAAGTCACTTATCAATATAAAAAACTTTCAGAGTCAATTCAATTGATTGGTGAACGACCAAACTCTTTGCAAGAAGTACACCTCACAGTGCATGACCTCCTTGCTTCTTGTAGCCCTGGTAGTGCACGTTCACATTGCTCTCTTTTTCTCTTCTTCTTTGGTCTACCAATCAACTTTTACCGTTTTGGAGAAAGCGTGGTGTCTTAGCCTGTTTCTAGCTCACCCTTAGGTAACATATCAATATCAGGCATTGGGTGAAGGATTTGGCTATAGGCATGAATGTACACGCTCATGGAGTAGAATTGATCACAATAATCTTGAATGTCTGCCCTTTTGTATGTGATATATTTTGCTACATGCTTACAAGGCAAGCCACTAATTTCTCAAACCCCATAAGGACATTTTTTTTAGTTTTGTAAAACTTTTAAGAATAAGTTAAGGCAATTTTGAAAATATATTCTTAACCAAAAAGTAAGTTAGTACACAACGTTTTTAACATCAATTTAATAGAGTTTAGTTAAATGAATGTCAAAGGAGGAAAATATTTTTCCTTTTTAAATTTAAGGATGAGTGTCAGTTTTTCAAATCTAAAAGGAGGGGAGTGTTATTTTTCTTAAAATATTTTATTATCTCCTTTTATAATGTGATGTTCTTTTCGAATGTTTTCTTTCATGTACATTTATGACAGACTCTATTAGGTAAGGTCAGATAAATACTTCTCCAACGTTGTCTATACCTACTTTGAATTGTGTGAGCACCTTGGTACTTGGGAGAGGGTTTTTTATTAACGAGGAAGACTAATAACATCATTCTCATTAATAATAGGTGTTACGGCCCAACCCAATAAACAAGAGAAAGAAAAAAAAAAAAAATCAGATTTATGTCTCACACGTGACTCACCAATCCCCTTAATTCCCCACCAATCATTTCTCTCAAAATATCTCCCTCTAGGCCAGCTAGCTCTCTTCATCTCACTTTGTTCTCTTTTTCATTTTCACACTCCCTCACTCTCCCGCCGGTGCATCACTCCTTCACCTCCACCATCATCTTCCGACGAGTTTTACCGAAAAAGCTCCATAAGAACCTCTTAAGCTCCTACATCTCATCTTATTTAAGGTAAGAGCTCTTATATTTTGGTGGGTTTTTATATTTTGCTTGAGGTTCTTCTAATCTAAGTTTTGGAAGTGACATTCATGTGTTTATGTATATGGGTTTTGTTTTGGTGGACATATTTGGTGAATGGTTGTGGATTTTGTAAAATGATAGCCATTTGAGGTTTATCCATGGTAAAGATTTGGGGGTTTTTACTTTCTAATGTGATGTAGTTGATGAATTTAATTTTTATTGCTTATTTGGAGGTAGTGGATGATTTACATTTGGAGTTACCCTTCTTGCTTATTATCCCATAAATGCACATCGATGTTATATTATCTATTGGAGCTTCGTCATATACAGTCTTAGCATGTAAGGAATTCGTGCAGCCTAAGCCAAAAGCCAATGCATATATAAGTATTCTCTAGATGGAAGAGAAAAAATTCTTAACCTTTGGTAAAAATATAGATGATTTGATAATATTGTAAGAGAACAATATTCTTATAAGGTTTTGCATTCTGGCATAAAACTATGCATCTCCCTCAAAAGTAACATGGCATAATCCTTTATTTTCATCGTTTAAAACTGCTAGCAATGTGAGTTTAGCTTCCACCCACAGGGCATCTCTAGGATTTTTGTTTTCTTTTTAAAAATAGTACTTACCTTATCATTTTTGCTAAAAAGAGCTTATTCTTGAGTTCTTACAGTTGTTACGAATGTGACTTTTGCTTATGATATGAAATAAATGCAAGTTACCTACCTATGGCACCCTTCAAACCACTTGAGAGTAAGTTCAATGATCACAGGATTACCACCCTCAATGGTAGGTAACTTGCATTTTTTTTAAAAAAAAATCTAATTTGAAGTATCTTGTTAATTGTATCTGTGAATACCTGGTAATTTTCTATAGTACAAATATTTTCTTGATCAGAAACATAATTTTTAATACTATACTAAACAAAAAAGAGGAGGTCCTCAATTTGTTTTTTCTTAGTTTAGTTTGAAACTCTCTTTTCTTTTTCTTTTTTCTTTTTTTACTCAAGTGATTTGCCTCTTTTCGTCTGTAATTTTGCAGTTATGTCCTACTCAAGATGAGGCCCAAGTCTTTGGTTTGAATGGTGCTGTCTTGGAAAATGTAGTTATGACTAGTCTATTGGTACCAGCTTTGCATTAATTGACAATACCTAGTTTGAAACTCTCATATGTTCATTTGTACTGAAATAGTGAAATGTACATAATGCTGATTGCAAATTCCATTGCATACATGCTTACTGATCTTGGTTTCCTTTTTTAAACTTCATGAAATAAAATATTCAAGTTACAATAGCAAGTAAAATGCAATCTTGAAGAAGCATTTTAAATTATTTGATGCCTAGTCAGCACTAATGATGAGGGAGAAGTATGTTGTGAGAAATTCAACTTTCAAGATGCAACAAACTCCATCATAGATCAATACTATACCATCTTTTGGAGCTTTGTCATATACAATCTTAGCATGTGAGGAATTCAGGCAGCCTAAGCCAAAAGCTAATGCATATATAGGTATTCTCTTGATAAAACGGAGAACATATTAACCTTTGGTAAAAATATTGATGATTTGATAGTAATTCTAACTCGTTCTGCTTCTATTGGGATTGTTTAGGAGAATGACTGCAGAAAGGAGAACGGTTTGATTAGTATAACAAAGTGTGAATAGCAATATCTGAAGTTGTATACCTGGAAAAAAAAAAAAATCCTATCAAACTTAGAAAAAGGAAACAACTAGCAAACAATAAAATTTTGAAGCATTTTGCCCTGCTTCATTTGCAATGGGGGAAACTGTGTTGAAGCACCATCAAGCCATGGGCTATTCTGGCACACATCATTTTAAAAGAAAACCCTTAAAAGGCATATGCAAAAAAGCAAGAAAAACTTAAATTTAGAAACATAATTAGTAATTTTGTATATAAAAAAAGCAAGAAAAATGATATTAAAAATAAAGTTACAATATAAAATTTAAATATGATATTTAATGATATTTGAATTTTTAAAATAAATAAAAAATAAAAACTCAAAAAAAATTGTTGCCTTAGACCTCAAATTGTCTTGGTACAACCTTAGACTTTACTATATTGTCTTCATGGACTAACAAGTCATCAATCCCCAAAAATAAATAAATATATAAATTAATTAATATATATATATATATATATATATATATCCAAAAAGTTGTTAATTATATTTTAAAAATACATCAATCACACTTATTATCACATTAATTATAAAGTTTATGTAGTAAAATGCATAAAATTTTTAATATCTTCAAAAGAAAAGAGAAATCCCAAAAACCAAACGTCAAAATCATGATGAGTTAGATATTATATAGCGTGTAAGAAATACACCGTTTAGATTGCACAAGACCATCCAGCATAAGAGAAAGTATCTCATTCAAACATCTTATAACGCCCCCTCTCATATCTGGTAGCTAGGCTCATACATCTATGAAACCCACATGTTATAAGAATGACGCACCATGAGACAATTCTATAAGATAATCTCACGGTAGATAATTGCATTGTGCATCTCCCACAAAAGTAACATTGCATAGCTCTCTCCAACAAGACGTCTCTAGGAAAAAAAAAAATTCTTTAAATAACAAAGTTCTCATCATTTTTGCTAAACTAAAAGAACTTATTAATTTCTTATTGTTTTCATGAATGCGACTTTTGCTAATGATACAAATGAGTGCTATGTTGGGGAAGAGTTGAACAGTTGTTTGTTGACCTTATGCTATATGGATTTGAATTGGAGATCAATTATACTCCATGACTACTTAATAATTTTCCATAATATGAAGGATTTTTTTGATAAGAACCATTAATAATTTTCCATAATATGAAGGATTTTTTTTATAAGAACCATGAAATTTAAAACTAAATTAGTATCTAGTGCCTTTTTAGATGATGTTTCATAGTGAATACTAGTCTATATTACTAGTATTATTAACTTCGAATTATTTGAGAAAACCTAAACCACAATAGTTGAAGACTCTGCATCCTATTAGATCTTTCCACCCATCCCCTCAAGATTTTTTTTTTCCAACCAAAATAAAATAAAAAGGTGGAGAACGAATTTCCTTATAAAACAATCTCATGGATCATCCCTCTCATTTTTTATGGCTATCAGATCTATCCACCCACCCTCTTGAGAGTTTTTTTTCCCCCCAACCAAAATAAAATAAAAAGGTGGGAAAAAAATTTCCTTATGAAACAATCTTATTTATCTTCCCACTCATATTTGATGATCTCCACACTAAAAAATGCACATGCTATAAGAGGATGCACCCTAAAACAATCTCATAAAATAATTTAATTTTTCCTATGCATGGAGGTCATCACAATATGCATCTCTCAAAAGGAAAATAACTCACCCACAAATGTGGCTTTAGTTTGTTCCAACAAGGCATCTCTAAGAATTTTTTATTTTTATTTTTATTTTAATGATGAAACCTCATCATGTTTGCTAAACAAGACCATTCTTAATTTATTACTGGCTATGAATGTGACCTTTGCTAATGGTTGGAATGAATGCTACGAATGTGACAGTTGTTGTTGGTTTGGATGAGTGCTACATTAGGATTTGAAAGTTGCCTGTTGAACTTATGTCATATTTTGGAATAAGGTAACTTGTTTTTATTGATTTGGAGTACCACGTCAATATTAGTTGAGTAAAATTTTCCAATGAATGGAGGATTTTCTTCATCAAAACAATGATTTCTAAAACTATACAAAACAAAGAATTAAAAGAGAGTTGATTCTCAAACATAGGAAATAAGCTCATTTCATTTTTGAGGGAAATTAACACACTATTTTACATATTAAACATTGAAACACTTTCACATGATGCCCCAAAATTGCTCAAAATTTAATTAAAAATCAAAAGATAGGAAAATTGACAAGTTCATTCTTTAGTCAGAACCTAGAAGAATATATTTAATCTATTGGCATGAGAAATTGCTAGCATGATCTCCGGAGTATATGATCCTAATTATTGGATAAAACGAAAAGGAATACCTGTCGATCAACGAGCACATCTCAATACCCTTTATAGCTTCTAAGAACCATGGATAAACAAGATTGTTCATCACTCAAACAAACTAAACAAAAGGCTCTGATGCCATATTGGAAATCATTCCAAATCTCATAAATAAATATATGGGTTTCCTTACTGATCAGCATAATCTCAATTGTGAAACAATTCAAGCTGCAGCTTTGGCTTTTGCTTTTTGTTTTTTGGCATCTAATGATGCTAAGCCTGTGCCCAATCCAATAGGAGCATGATCTTCTTGCCCTAATGTCAATTCATCATTTTTGGAATCCACTAGGCCATTTGAAGGATGGCCATTGTCTTCCTTCTTCACTCCATCAGCTTCCCCACCTTCTGCCGCATCAGGGGTCATACCTAAAATGATGATATTGAGGAGTTGAGTAAGTGGTGGCATAGCTTGTACCGGAACGCCATGTGGACGTATCAAGAGGCCCCTAGCTGCAGCTTTCTTTTTGACTTCAGCTGCTTCCCCAATTATCGTAGCATTTAGGAGATTTATTAACAGAAGTGCTCGAACTCCCAAACCGTCCAGCTGTTGCAGCAGCTGAATGCCTGTATTAAGTTAGGATGGGCCTGTCTTGCAACATCAAATCTAAGTACCCACCAAAAAAGAAACAATATATCTTTTAGGGAAGTTAGGACATCTCCAAGCAAGAAACAAGCATCTGATTGATACCCAGAAGCATTTTCAGTTCTCAATTTTTCTTTTTGATAATTCAATACTTGGGGGTGAGGGAAGATGAATCTTGGATGTCTCCATTAAAAACACTAGAAGGTACCAGTTGAGTTACAAGGCTCTTCGTAATTCCTACCTTTTCTTTGGCCAAAATACACTGTTAGGCCCTAAACTTTAGTCCATGAACAATTTTGTTCCTAAAGTTTTAAATGCTAGCTTTTAGTCCCTAATAAACTTAAAGAGATCAATTTTGGTCCCTAACATACTTAAAGTGATCACTTTTTAAGTTAGTCTAATTGAGTGATGACATGTCAGATTTTAATTTGGTCACATCATCTTAAAAAAAAAAAACCCATTTTAAAACTCCAGTGTCTATGAGGGTGTTTGGTAGAGTAGTTTGAAATGAAATTTTTGTAGTTTTTTTAAATACGTGTGGATGAAAAAGTGTGTGAAAATGTGTGTAATGTTGTTTAAAATGTAAAAATGTGAGTTTGAACTTAGAGACCAAACATGTCCTAAATTTCTTGTGAGCTAGACTTATAAAAAATAAAATAAATAAATAAAATAAGATAAAATTCTTGTGAGCTAAGCTTTAGGGATTGGTGGTGTATTTCAAGCCTTTTCCTTTTAACAAAAAAATAAATTGAAACGGCATCCATCAAGAGATTTTAATACACTATGCTGCAGTACCAGGATAAAAAGACCTGGTTTTTAAGATCTCAAACCAGAAATGTAGGGGTAGACACCATACAGAGAATGAGAAATAGGCCGTGCTAAAAGGACAAAAGCATGAGCACAGACACGGTAATTTACCCAAACTCCTGACATGTATAATAGACAAAGTAGACAATAGCATGCGAAAGCACCAAGCATAAGAAGGAAAATGCATAAATGTAAGACATCATATACCATAAATATGCAATTGATGGTATATAAATTTTCTTAATCTTAAAGCTGTTGTCCATCCTTCAGAACATGTGCTCAACATAATTTTTTTTTTTCTTTTTTATTATTATTAAGGAATAGCAGCATAAAAATGGACAATCATTTTTTTTATTTATAAAGAATGGGCAATCATATTACAAAAGGACAACACCCCTAATTTTCACTGCAATTATTTTTATAAAGAACGGGCAATCATATTACAAAAGGACAACACCTGCACCATCATCTATATCTTGAGTTTGAGCTTTGAACATGTGTCATAAAGATGTTCACCTGAAGTGACAAGTCAGCATCAAGTGAAAAATGTTTGTTTGTTTTTTTTTTTTTTTTTTTTTATTTATTTCTTGCTTGCCCCAACAAGAGCCTTGTGTAATGTTAGGGATAGGTTGTGAAAACAATCATTAATAAAAAAAAAAAACCAATTTGGTCGCATTCCAATCATTTGATTTTGAATTAACTTGCACCTCAATGATATACATTTCCTATAGTTTTGAATTATTTGTGAGGGACTTAGATTATGTTCAGTAATAGTTTTTGTGTTCTATTTTCAAAAACTTGTTTTTGGGAATATAAATAAAAAATAATTTTCTTATATTTTTTAATTTTTAAATAAAAAACATGTTTGGTTAGTTGAAATTAAAAAAATGGTGTTTTAAAGAAAAAATATAAAATACTAAAATATGTTGTTACTAGGATTTGAACTCTAATGCAAACTCATTAAAGGAGACAGATTCATTAAATCAAATGCGTGTTTTTATTGACTTTTGAAAACTATAAACTGAAAACAACATTTTGCACGTTTTCAGTTTCCTTCATAAATTGAGTTTTGAGAATAGATTTTATTTTCTATCCATTTTGAGTTGCCAAACAAGTTTTTTAGTCTTATAAATAGAAAATTGTTTTTGGAAACAGAAAATAAGAGGAAAAAACAGTTACTAAACATGCCCTTATATTTTTTATTGCATTCTTTGTATTTGAAGAGTTATTTGTGGATGAGTAGTGTGTTGATTTCTTTATATACATGTTTGTATAAAGTTGACTGTTTTTTTTCAGGAAACTTGGATGGTTAGATCTTTTAAATAAGAATCTTTATGACTTTGATTTCAAATTTGAATTCTATTTTGAATTTAAACTTTGTTCTGGAAGGAAATAAATTAAAAGGGTGGAATAAATTCAAATTACATTTTCTAAATAAGTTGGGTCATTATCATTAATGAATTTAATGCCAAAAGATTCTCTTAAAAGATAAATTTGAACTTGAATAAAATTTGGCAAGTTATAAAGTGTCATAAATATTAAGATTTGGTGATTTGATCAAGTTTTCAAATTTGAAAGATATCTATGTCTATATATATATATATATATATATATATATATATATATAATAGGTGAAGCAGAGAGAAACTTCAATTGCAATTCTAAATTAGAATTCTAATCTATATTGTGCCACATGTCAATGTAAATATGAAATTGGAGTATAATTTTCCTCCATCTTTTGTAATTCCGATGTGCTTTTTTCTTTTTTCCCCACACCTGTGTATTTCAGGTTTACTTTCTTTTCCACACCCACGTATTTTTAGGTTCACCTCCTTTTTTCACACTCGCGTATTTTTAGATTCACCTCTCTTTTCCACACCGATTCAAGCACCTTAATATACAACTCCCCTCTTCTTCAATCAATGCTATGAAATTTCAAAAGAATATCTCGGTATCAATGATGCATGTATTTGGGTATTTCTGTATCTTATATAAGAAGAGGTTCTCTAAATATTTTGATTGTACTTGTCTTTACAATTTTCATGGTCCAACTTTATGCTCTGCAAAACGAATTCCAACAATTCTTAAGGTTTAATTACTACTTTCTTTTATCTGCCTATATTGTCATTCATTTTTGTGTAAATTTTTTATTGTTTAATTATATAATTTTGTGGTTTTCCTATGATTGATTTTGCAAGTTTATTTTATTCCTTCTGCCTATACTTTCTTTCCTTTTTGTTAATAATTTTTATTGTTTAATTATAAAATTGTTTTATTTTCCTATCATTGATGTTGCATGTTTCTTTTCTTTTTCATAACACGTTATCAGTATGAGTCTCTACCCAATTTCAAAAGAAAGTTGCAAACTCATTATTCTTCAAACATCAAAGATTATTTGTGTAGTTTTCTTAACTCACTGTAATTTTCTTTTAAGGAATTAGTACTTATCCTATTTGTTTGTCTTACATTTTATACTTATAATTTTAGTGATTTTTAATTGATTAAATTTTTTTTATGAGATTCACGTTATTTTATTGTTATATATTGTTATGAGATGCACATTATGAGATTCACATTTAATTGATTAAAATATTTTGCTAAAAATGGTTTGGGATAAAGCAACTTAATCATAGCTATATATACCGTGTATATATGAATCAACCTTGAATATATATGTCTATGTAGCATTCTTTCTTTAGAATTTTGTATGATAAAAATATTTATTAAAAAATTACATAATGCTAAGTTTTATTAAACATGAATAAACTAAGTCTTTTAAACATGACTAAACTCATGATTAATAAATAAAAAACAAAACAAAACCAATAGTATCACTTAAATAATAAATGCAATATATTTATTTCCATTGTTTTATTAAATTATATCCATTCTCTTGTGGTAGCATAGGTTACATACTAGTTTGGCAATAATGCCAATGTTATAGAAAATAGCACAAAAATAGAAAAATACCCAAAAATAGGAAAATACCGAACAGTCCAAAAATAAAAGCCAACCCGACCCGAGGCCCAAAAAACCGACCCAATAATTTCATCACACGTTTCGGAGGGGTCAATCAACTATGCGGGCGGGTTTGATTTTTTAGGGATGGGGTGCGGGTGATTCTAAACCCAACCCGACCCCGTTTTTGCTCAGCAGCAAAAATAAAAACTGATACCTGATATTTGAGTTTGGAAGGCTTGCCTGAAGATTGATGGCCTCCATTAGTTGGTAAGAAACATAAAGTACAGCCTTGGGTCAAGCTCTCCATTAGTGGGTGAGAACCAAGACACAAAATTTAAACCAATCCTGATTGGGTTTCAATACCCAGAATCAAATACACAATAAAATTTCTTAGAAGAAAAAGAAATTGCGAGCAGAGTGTAACAATGAAAGAGAATTGAAAAGTGTAAACTTACCTTATTGGTTACTGAATTTATACTTCAGATTCTGTATTTACAAGAACTAAGTAACAAACTCAGCTTTCAGAACTGCATGAGTAAGCTAGTGACAAGAGATAAGTAATTGCCATAAAGTATTAATCAGTTGAGAGAGCAATATGTTGTCATCGCAATCAAATAAAACAACAAGACATAAGACCAATGGGAAAATTTTTATTAAATTTATAAACCAATCCCAATGACCAAATTTTGATCTAGTTTATTATTATTATTATTATTTGATTGCAGGAAAATTTGGGAGGAACCATCCAAGTCCCAAATCTCACAAGAGATGTAGTCCTCAATGGGAAAATTTCATTATGACATATGTTTTCTCTGTTGAGGTTCTGTCATTTCATTTTGAATTTACTAATGCAACTCATGAGACTTGATTCTTGGACTTGACCCCCACAATGGATGGTAATTGGGTCAGTTAGTAATGAGATCTGGTTTGTTTGTTGAGGTTCTTTCATGTCCTTGTCCCTTTGTTGGGATTGGAAAAACCATAGCCAAATAGCATCTCCTTATCCCATCATGTCATTCCTATGGGGTTGGCTTTTATCCTAAGATTATTGGCTTCTTGTAGAGATTCTTTCTTTTTCTAGTTCGATATAGTATCATGATTTAACTAATTTCTGATATTTAGGTTAGCTTTGCCTTTATATTTGCATCTTAGGTTGCGGTTGTTTCGAGTGTAAACAGAATTCAGAAAATATTTTCCACCACCAGGGGTGTTTGGTTTGGTAGGAAAACTAAGTCAAACGGAAAATCATTTTCGTTGATTGTAAAATTAAGCCTCTTCAGCTGTAAATTCATTTTCGTTTCTATTTTACCTTTAAATGGTTTCCAGGACTCAAAGAGAGAGAGAGAGAGAGAGAGAGAGAGAGAGAGAGAGAGAGAGAGAGAGAGAGAGAGAGAGAGAGAGAGAGAGAGAGAGAGAGAGAGAGAGCATAGGCGCTGCCCCCACCACCCAGATCACGCGCTGGCCAAGTTTTTTTTTTTTTTTTTCTCTCTCTCTCTTCTTCTCTCAACTCTTCTTCTCCCTCTTGCTCAACGTCGCCGATCTAGTCATCACCGACCACCAGCCCACTCCCCACAGACATCACACACTTGAAGATCTCAACCCACCCCTCCCTCATCACCAATCCACAAACACCTAAGACCTTCACACAGACTCACACACCCGAAGACAGAAAGAGAGCTAGAAGGGAAAGTGAAGAAGACAACCCAACCTTCGCCGGTCTGATCGTGCCACAGGTTCATGCCTCACCGTCACCTCCTTCGGACCCACCCACCGATCTCGCCGCTATTAGACCCATCTACCAATCTCGCCACTATCAGACCCACCCGCCAATCTCGCCTCCTTTAGACCCACCCACTGATCTATGGTCCTTTACCTCTCTCTTTCTCTCAATCTATCTCTCCCTCTCCCTTCGGTCTAATCGGTGCTTATTTTTTAGAAAGACTGAATTTTTTTTTGTTATGTTGTATTGTTGATTTTGTTTATATATTCAAATTTTTTATTAGAATATTTGTTTGGAAGTTAAGAAAATGTGAAAAAATGTGAGAGAAAGTGTTTTCTAGAGGATTTTCAGAAATACAACCAAACACTTTAAAATATTTTCTAAAACATTTTTTGTGATGAGACCAAACACCTAAAAATATTTTCTTTTTAAAAAATATTTTCACCTAAGAATATTTTACACTCGAAAAATATTTTACAATAAAACAAACGCAGCCTTAATAAAACTACTCTATATAATACTACTTAATTATGCATTTCCTATCACTTTAGTCTTTATAATACTACTTATAGGTTGGCCATGAGGCACATGTACAACAAGGAGTCGGTGGCGTTCCCAATGATTTTCATTATTTATTTAAAGATTTCTTCTGAGACAATGTAAGTACATTCTTTCAGAATTGTTCTATTGGTTTTACTTCCATCGATTTGTGGCTTTATTTTGTCAATGCTTTTATTGCATAAGTGCTGCTTTATTTTTATTTTTATTTTTATTTTTTCTCTTTTTTCTTGAGTGCTGCCTTTTTCAGTTTTAGTTGTACTGAAAATTTGGGCATTGCTTGTTTTGGAAGCAAACTCCCATCAAGTCCACATCTACTGCTAAGGAAAATCAAGCAGGGGTCACATAATTGTACACAGTATCCTGACTTTGCTTCGTGGCCGCTTGCTAATGCATTTGCCACCTGATAGGTGGTTCATCTTCAATTGCTCCATTAAATGCATAGCGTATCTGCACCATAATAGTTGGGCCATCGAAAAGCAAATCTTTCTGAGTTGCATCCATAAGTTCCACAACAAATTCATCATACACTTAATCATAATTCTTACAAAGCCTAGTGGAAACATTATTTGCATTTGTAGCTTTGCCGTTTTTGCTGATGTCCACAGTTTGGTTTAAGGATGGGATGATGATGTATTGTAAACATTATCTGCATTTGTAGCTTTTTATTTTTGTTTTTTAGGATGTTAATTTCACCTTGGAAATCAGATATTCGAAGACCTCTTTGAATGTACACTTTTTTATTTTATTTTATTTATAGAACCTTTGAATCAATTATAAATGTGATTGACTTTTTTAAAGGTGTTTGGTTGGAAGGGGCTTAGGCGTTTTTTCCCTAGGTCCACTAGAAAGTTTTCTTCCCAAAATGGGGAGAAAAATATGGAAGCCGGGGGAGGGGGGGGGGGGGGGGAGTCTGATTTGTTTATTGACCAAAATGCCTATGTGCACTTGCACATGCGCATGTCTAGTATGTTGGGCTTTTTTTTTTTTTTTTTTTTTTTGAGGTCCAGTTTTAAGTATTTGTTTTTTGTGCTCTCTCTTTTTTTTTTCTTATGCTTTCCTAAATGTTGCCTCTTCCTTCTTCTTTTTTTTATCTTTTTTTTTTCTTCTAATTTCCTAGGGCATGGGCATGACAGTGTTTGTTTTGTTTTTCTTCTTTTCTTTTTATTTTTTGTTTAACTAGATGTGAATTTTTTTTAGACATTATTTTTATTTTTTAATAAATTTGGGTGATTGCTTTTTTTTTTAACAAGGGTATATGAGTAAATTCATACAAACTAATTTTTTCACCCCTTTACTTTTCCACTCCGAACCATACAAAAAGGAGGAAAATTAAAATATTTTCTATCCTCCCATTTTTCCATGCTCCCATCATTTTCTATCATTTCATTTTTCTAACCCTCCAACCAAATAGACTCTTAGGGTATGTTTGTTTGGAAGGATTTTAGGGAGGATAGAAAATTGAGAAGAGAAATGTGGAGAGAAAGAAGTTTTAGTGGGTGTTGTTTGGGAGGGGGAGAGGAAAAAGATGTAGTGGGGCCTGGATGTTTTCTCCTTGAGCCCACTAAAATGTTTTCTCTCCAAAATGGGGAGAAAACTGAGGGGGAAGTCAGTTTTGTCCAATTGCCTCCTCCCTTTTTTTTTTTTCTCATCCAGTTCTTTTTTTCCATCTCTCTACCTTTCCATTCTCCCAGCCAAATACAAATGGGATGAACTAAATTTTTTATATCCTCCCACTTTTCTATACCTTCCTAATTTTCCATCCTCTCAATTTTCTACTCTTCCAATCAAATGGACCCTTAAATGAAAGCAAAATGTGTAAAATATAAAATGAAAGCAAAAATAGTAATAAATTAATAAAAATGAGTTAAAAATTAATTAAAGTAGAGCTAACCATAATACGTGGACTTATGAAGGATTAAGTTTTAACATTTGAAAAGGGGAGTTTAGAGAGAGAGAGTTAAAAAAAAAAATTGTTTGTAGGTGGTTGAGATATGATCAAAAAAAAAAAAAATTACATTCTGTTTGGCTATTTATTAAATTATATATAATGGTAACTTTGAAATAGTACATTAATATTGACCAATATATCATTCTTTTAGTTAAACCAAAATAGCTCCTAGTATGAAATTGTCTACCTTAATTATAATGTATTAAGAAACAATGATTTTTTGTGTTTTTTTGCGTTTGTTGGTAGATGATTGCATTTTAAATTATTAATGTATTAACTATTAAGAAAAAATAATATTGGTGTTTGTCTTGATTGATTGTTTGTTAATACTATATGGATGTTTATTTGAATTTGAATTTTATTATTTATTATATTTACTTAAACTCCAGCCTCTATAGTTTGAAATTCTGGTCTGTCTGCGTGTTAGTTCTTTGCGGCGATCACCATTGACTTACTTCTGTTATTTATTTTTCTCACACCAATAATTTTGCAAGTAGAAGACCCTCAACAAGAAGCCAAAGACTTTGTTAGTGTGCTTTCTTCATAGATAATGTTTAGTGATTACTCACCTATGCCCTTGGTATTATGAGCATAGCATTATTTGAGAATACCTAAAATCAAGAAGAGGGTAGAGATTTAGGCATAAATGGTCCTAATAACAATGCAAAGCACGTTTCTCTTCAATGGCGGCTCTAGGAATTTTTTTTAGAGTGGTCAAGTAAAGATGTTCAATATTTTTATTAGGTGGTCAAAATAAGTTTATTTAGTATATAATATATTTAAAATATATATATACATATATATATATATACATTTTTTTTTTCAAGTTAGGTGGTCACAAAACATATTAATTTAAAATTAATTATTTATATAAATTTTTTTTTGCATATATAATTTTTTTTTTTGACAAGTGAGGGTGGTCCTAGACCACCCTCACTTACAAGTAGAGCCACCAATGTTTCTCTTAAAGCTATTCCAACGACAGTTTCAAACAATTTTTCGTCTCCTATAATTTCAAGGAAAATATCAAATGAGTATGTCCTCAATGAGATGATATTTCAGCATTTCAAGGACTCTTTGGACCCATTTGGTACATGTGTTTAAAACTGAAAATTGTTGTTTAAAAATATTTATGAAAATACGTGTGGGTAAAAAAGTATGTGAAAATATGTGAAATGTTGTTTAAAATTTGAAAGTAGTTGTTTGAAAACACAAACCAAACACCCCTAATAATGTTTGGAACATATCCAAACATGATTACCCTCTTTTTTGTTTTTGTTTTTGTTTTTTTTTTTTTTAAGACAGTTTTCATTCAATAGGCAAAAAAGTTACTGTAAGTGCACAATTGCACCTGGACCCCAAGACATCTACGGGCTCAGGCCCAATGAGCCTTAAACAATAAAATTTGTAGAGTGTGGGCTTTCAAATCTAGGTTAGAGGTACTGAGAACTTGATAACAGGCTAAGAGTTACAAATACTTGTAAATAACAAATGATAATTGCAAATAGACCTCCTCGAACGTAAGCCGAGGACTCTTTTGTATTATTTCTCTTTCTTTCTTAATGGCTACAATTCTTCCTCCCTCCTTTTCTTTACTTCTTGCCCCCCTTAAATACTTCTTTTCCTGATACTTTATCCACGTGTTGCTCCAACTCCCTTTCCCCTAGATATTTCTTTTCTTAGTGCCTTTGAATAGTGACCAGAAGTTTCAGTTCCACTGTTCAGGGGTCACTTCCCATTAATGCGGCTAGGGAGGTAGGTGCAGAGTCTTTAATGTGGAGGTGGCAGCCTTTGCTTTTGGTGTTTCTCAAATATCGGTGTATCTAGGACATTCAAGAGTTCCCCCTTTTTAACCATTAGTCTTCACAGAGTTGTGCCTTGACCTTTATAATGAAGTTCCAAGTTCTCCTGAATCTGTCCGAGGAGAAAATCACCCTCGGATGTGTCCTCGGACCCTCGGCATATGGGCCGATTCGCAGTACTAACAAATTCTTAGCTCAAGAGCAGGTCGGCCCTCTTTGCTAAAGTTCAAAGGCCCATATGCCCACTTGGGTCCTTTTACTCCCCACAGTTACATCCACCACTAGTAATAAACCAATTTTGCATTATTTAGGAAGACTTTAACAAAGATGCCAAGGACTTGGGGTCAATGGTGCTTTCTCTGCACCTTCTATTAGGCTTTCTTGGATAATCCTTGCATTATTTGAGGAGACCTAGCTAGACTAACAATAGTCGAAGACTCATGTCTTTCCACTTTCTACCAACCATTATGACTTTTGCCGACTTTGTTTTTTGACATATTAACCTATATGCCTAAATGCGATTCCAAACTTTAGCCTAAAACTGACCCTTGGTTATTGACAGCTATGAGCTGCCTTTTTGGTTAGCTGAACTTTTATTTTCTCCTATTTATTCTTGTTTGGAAGTCTAAGAGATGTAGAATCATGTTTAACGGTTAGGCCAAACTCTATATATTATTTTGGATAAATTCCATTAACATATCTTGTGAATTGAGCTGATACCAATTAAGACTTTTCAAAATTGACTAATTTGGTTCCTAAAACCAACTTAACACCTAAAATAGTTGAGTAAAAATGATTAACTGACTTAACAGTGTTTACGAACTAAGTTGGCTATAGAGACCAAATTAGTTTTGCAAAGCCATGGACTTAGCTAGGATTTTTTCAAACCTCAGAATATTTTAATGGAATTTATCCTAATATTTTAGCTCAAACCAATCGTCTGGTTCATGTTTGCATTTTATTACTATAAACTAAAAAGGTGGGAGAAGAGCCTGGGGAAAGTACGTTAAAAAAAAAAGAAAAAAAGAAAAAAAAGAACACCACACTTTTAAATGGGACATATTAATTAAGGTCACAATTTTAAATGAAACATGCACTTTAAAGTTTAAACAACAAACTTAAATAAATAAAACATTTTAAAGTTTAAAACCTAGCTAGATTGGGTTTTTTTTTTTGGCATATATGTAAAACTATGAAGTTTAACGTGTCTCATTTGAAAGTCCGGGATTTAGTGTGTCGCAGGAATAAAACTCTAAGATTTTTTTAAGTACTTTCCCTAAAAAGATAATTCACTTTCTTTTGATAAATAAATACTTTAATTGACTTACTCCTATATCTTTCGGATTTAATTTTTAAATCAGGTCCTACTCAAGAAGACTTGTGTTTTTTGTTAAGAAAATACTGAAGAAGACTTGGCTCAACTTCGTAGCCAAAAAATATAGCGTCAATGGTGCTTTCCAAGTTTCATATCCATTACATTCTTGAAAAATGTTTAATGATGACTAGCTCGTACCATTTGTGTTATAAATTTTGCATTTTCTAGGAAAGCCTAAACTAAAGAAGACGTCAAAGTGTTTGGCGTTAATGGTGCTTTAATTCCTAATTCGTATGTAGTACTCTTTTGGAAAATATTTCATAGTGACTTTAGCATTAAGAGTAACTAGTAAGTTACCCGTGCAATGCACAGAAATATTCTAATATTTTATATAAGATGATTTTGGAGAATGTTGTATACTATATGTATTATAACATAGTTGTTATAAAACTTTATTAGTAATGAATTCATAAAAAAAAGTAACAATTATAAATTGCATTCACATATTCATTATAATTATTCAATTGCAGTAATGAAAAAAAAAATCTTTAGAGAAAAATTATAGAATAAAATTTCTTATAGAATGTGTCTTTCTCTCTCCTTAATTCTAAAACAAAATACACGTCTCAAACACCCACAGTGAATCACATCATTTACAAAACCCATAAATTTACAACATTCGACGTTGACATCAAAATCATAATTTCCATTATCACTCAATATAAAACGCAAACCCTCCTTCCTTGGTTGTCGCCAACTCAAACGGGGTAGGAGTAGATAAATCAACAATATTAGAGTTACGTAGATGTCGTCAAAAGATTGAAAGTAAATGACATCATTTTTTGCCTATGTGTATCTGACATGGGATAGCATGAATGGCAATAGGTAGGTATCTATAAAGGGCTAGAAGTGCAAGAGGTGAAAAGAGTGAATTAAAATGCAAAGTATTTTGTGTGTATGTGTGAGAGATGAAATGTCTTCAAATATTCAACCAAATAATACAAAGAATATCTTTTTTTAATTAGAAAAGTCTTAAAACATTGAACCAAATAAAACTAAAAGTCAATAATTAATTTGTTCTTATCTCTGATGTGAGTTAAAGTATTTCAATTTTCTTCATAGAGTGCGCCACATGGCAGAACCTCATACTCTCTCATATGAGGTCTCTGCTTTTATATATATATTGATCTTAGAAATATGTTTGAAGCCTCTCATTTTTATAGTAGATTAAAATGCTTTGATATGTGCAGGAATTTGACCCCAAGGCAACATGAATTGATCAAAGAGTTTGCCAAAGAAGAGCATCAGGGTAAAATGTAGACCAATTGGTGTCATTTGTTTGCTAGTTCTTAGCAAAAAAGGATGAAGGCAATTGAAGAAAAAGCATCAATTGTTGAAAGACCCACCCACTCTATAAGTTTTGTAGGAGTGACTGGGTCGATTTTGTCTTTTTATTTGGGGGGGGGGGGGGGGGGGGTTGTGTGGGGAGAAGGTTGTTATTGTACATATTATTTATTGTTCTTTAATATTTTTCACTATCAAGAACGTCAAGTCAGTTTATCCGTCATTTTTGTATTATGTTATGAATAATGTCACTTACATGGATATTTAGATGTCACTTGGAATAAATCTTTTGAATATATAGATATTTCAATACTTACTGAAGCATTTAGAAAGTTAAACATTATTCAATCGGTTTTCTTTGGAGCTGTCAGATCAGACAAGTGCTTGTGCATTGGATTGGATGTCC
Source organism: Castanea mollissima (assembly GCA_014183005.1). Classification (NCBI taxonomy): domain Eukaryota; kingdom Viridiplantae; phylum Streptophyta; class Magnoliopsida; order Fagales; family Fagaceae; genus Castanea; species Castanea mollissima. The sequence continues at coordinate 66,765,971 of JACAVU010000003.1, forward strand.
CCATATTTTGGTTTTGAACATTGTGAATTCATGAGCATGTTTTATGTGATTTGGCAGTGTTCATGGTGAGTAGAAAAAGAGTCAGACAATATTTTGAAATAATTTGCAAGATTTAAGATTTTATTGCCGTTACATGGCAATTCATGGCTAGACTCCTAGCCCTTTGGGGGTAGTTGTATTTTTGTGTCTTTGCATAACACACATATTCAATTAAAGCAACAATTCAAAAATACAATCTTAGTCCGTTAAAATTACACAGCAAATATAGATTTTGCACAATGTAGTATTAAAATTCAATCTTTAGATTCAAAATCCAACAAGAAGAGACACACATACATGTAATCATGAAAAATGCAAGGCTATGGAAGTCTGAAATTAAACAACTTACGGTAATAAACCACAACAAAATAGTAGCAATACAAGGCTATGCAAGGCTGAAATTGAACAACTTATGGTAATGAACCACAAAAAAGCAGTAGCAAGTGTCAATGCACACTTCAATGAGGTTAAACCATGCCCTACGCCAGTATGGATTTATGTAGAGAACTACAACAATTCCGAGCAAGATAGTTATGTAAGCCACCACAAAGCTTATGTAGAAGACACTCATGTCCATGAAACTACCACCTTCCACCTCAATATCCACTGATATTGTAGACGGTGGTCTCATTTTGGTGCAACTATTATGTAATGGAGGTCCACACAGGAGAGGGTTCCCCTTATAACTGCTTTCATCAAAAGTAATGAATTGATTTTTCCTGTCGGGTGTTGCACCTGATAAGTTGTTGTGTGCCACAATGAAGACCGCTAGAGAGGTCATTTCAGTCAACTGAGGTGGAATTTTGCCACTCAAATTATTGTAGGAAAGATCCAGACTTTCTATTTGATTTAGATTTGAGAATGTTATTGGGATTGGTCCGGATAGATTGTTGTGGGACAAGTTCAATGCACGAATGTTGCTACTCATCCTACCGAGTTCCAGTGGGATTTCACCTGCTAGGTTGTTGCATGAGAGGTCAATTCCAAACATGTACTCGAGGATGTCACCCTTGTAGGAGTAATTTCTAGTTTTTGTTGTGAACTCTACTTCTTCCTCAACATTCACAAAGTCGTTATACACTAATAAATCATTAGGGAGAAATTTGATAATATTTGACTTTGTGTTCAAATATGATGACAAAAACCTTGCTTGACTGAGCCACATTAGCAAACCACTTAAAGAAGGATAATGGGAAGATGCATTAAAAGTAATGTTACTCAAGCAATGAGGAATTAGACCTGAAAATTTATTGTAGGAAAGATCCAAAATGTTTAAATTCTGCAAAAGGCATACTTGAATTGGAATTTGACCTCCTAAATGATTCGCTTTCAAGAGCAGAATTCTCAATGATGAGAGGCTGCCAATCCAGTTGGGAATGTTTCCAGTTAGATGGTTATCTCGTAGATTCAGTGCAAGTAGATAGGAGTTGTTTTGGAAAGAACTTGGAATTGGACCACTCAAGCAATTTTTATTTAATTGAAAAAAATTGATTCTTGAGAAATTGAAGCAAGATGGAACAGAGCCAAAAAAATTGTTGTCAGAAAGGTCAAGAAATGTAAGATCAACGAGTTTGCATAACTCAATTGGAATAGGACCTTCAAAATGATTTTTGGCCATAATAATATCTTCTAAAGAAGTCACGTTCCCTATCCATGTTGGAAGCGTGCCTGAGAAGTGATTGTTGTCCAAATGTAAATTTCTTAGATTAGTCCAATTAGAATTGGCAGGAAATATTTGGCCACTGAAGCTATTGTTTGATAATATGAGAAATACTAAATTGTGGCAACCCATTATGAAATGCATTGGTATGGTTCCTGAGAAATGATTCTCAGACAAGTCTAGACTCTGTAAGAAAGCCAAATTTCCAAAAGAAGAAGGAATATTGCCTTCAAATTCATTTCCTGACATTTTTAAATATTTTAAATTTGGAAAAATTAAACTGAAGTTTGTGGGAATTGGACCTTGTAAGTAATTATTAGAAATATCTATGCGCAACATGTTGGGACGAATATCATATGGCACCATAAAAGGCCCCATGAAAGAGTTATTATTTACAATAAAAAGCTCCAATCTTGTATTGTTCTCTAACAAATAGTTAGGGAACTGCCCAACCAACTTGTTGTGAGAGAGAACAATAACCCGCAAATCATATTGGTAATGAAGAAGTCTGGGAAGTGTCATATTGTGAATGTTAGATGAACAATTTGACAAACTGAAAACCTTTAATTGGAAGGTTGGAATCCAAGTAAAGGAGTCAGGTTCCAAAGCTAATATATTGTTATCACTTAATAGGATCTCAAGATTTGAGAGGTTGGAAAGGAAGGACAACATGGATGGGATCGCGAAGTTGTTATATGAGAAAGAAAGGTACTCAAGTGATGTCAAACTTGATAGTGGAGACTGGACAATGTTCCCATTGAAGTGATTGTAAGAGAGATCCAATACCCGGAGTGATGTCAAGTTTGCCATACATGAAGGTAGTCTCCCTTCAAAATCATTGCCGCTGAGGTCTATCTCTTGGAGCTTCTTAAGTTCACACCAACCTGTATAATGTGATAATTATTTATTAGGGTCTACTATCATAATTATTCAAAGCAATATCATTGTGGAAAAAAAAAAAAAAAAACCCTACCTCGGTCAGGTAGGGTGCCATTCAGTCCACAATCTCTCATTGCCAATACATTAAGAGAAGTCATAACTCCAATTTTACGAAGAAGACTTTTATCAATCGATGAACCATCCAACTTCAACTGCTCAAGGTTGTTTAGTTTGCTCAACTCTAAAACAAAAGCAGAAAGCTTAAATTAGTACTAATTGACATGGTAGAGCATAAATTAGTACTAATTGCTCAAAATTATTAAGCTACCACACAGAAGTGTTAAAGTACCCAAGACCACTTCCATAACTAAGATTCTTTGAAAGAAAGTAATTTTATTTTATCTAATTATAGTGTATAGACTATCACGTAATGTGGCAGTCTATATACTTTCATACTTTAGAATTTAATTCAAATTATGAAATTAATTTAATAAGTATTACAATATTTGATGAATGAACTTCAATTATTTACAAGTCATTAGAAAAATAGATAATGTATTTTTTTAGATTAATATAATTTAGAATATGAATCTATTGTAATATTGTTGTGAGGCTCTTAGGGCGTGGATTTTGTTTGAATTACTCTAGTCGTGTGCAACACCGTTGGAGAAACATTTTATTCGTGGGTTACAAAAGTAGGAATATAGAACGAGTTTGAATTGCACGCTCTGGGCAACGTAGAACAACCTTGAAACTCCTATGTGATTGTTGGTTTAGGCTAAGAAAGGTATGCTAAAAAAACCGATATTAAAATCTCTGTTGTGTAGTCTTTGTTTTTAACATTTTGAATACAAAGTTTTAACAAGACGAACATAGATTATGATACTTATGAAAGACAATAAGTTTAGTCTCATTGAATTTCAAGAAATTTGGTTGTCGATATTTAGAATAGGGTTTTTATAGAGATTTTCTACTATTATGCCAGTGATTAAAAGTAAAATGCCAAACAACGCCACCTTGATGTCAATGGTATAACTTACCTTTAGTAGTAAATGATCCCTCCAAATTGTTACTTGAGAGATCTAATGTCTTCAACGATGGGAAGGCGGTTAATGACTCAAGAACTCGTGCACTGAAATCATTATGACTCAAGTCTAGGAGTTGCAGCTTAGTTAAGATGTTTGAATCTATAGGGCAAAATGAAATATCTCAAAAACATCGACATGATAATTTCATTTGGCATACCATACAAAAGAAGTATTTGATTCGAATCAATGAACATATATTTTTATGGCCTATATACCTTTTGTTGTCACAAAGTCGTGGATATTATTCTCATTCAAGTAAAGCTCCTCCAAGTTGCTAAATGCTTTAAATTCTACAATGAAAAAATTACATAAAAAATCATGAGAAAAAAAAAGGAACTTCAGTTCATAAATACTTTTCATTTAAAATAGCTAAGGAAAAAAAGGGTGAAATTTAGTTGCATAAATATCAATGATTGATAGGAGGGAAATAAGAAATGTTACAAGCTCAATAAGCGTGCATGAAACACTCTTCCAATAATATTCATTTGCAAATTAATGAGAGTTTTACCTTTGATATGGATTGATCCATTCAAATTGTTGTTACTCAAATCTAGTTCCTTGAGTGACGCAATACCACTTAAGGATTGTAGAATGCTGTGATTGAAATTATTAACATTCAAGTGAAGCACCTCCAGCTTGCTCAACAAAGAGAATCTTTGAAAACCTGCAATTTTTAGATTATTCAATTTGCATGTCTGTGACTTTATATTCCCACAAAACAGTATAAAATGAATCTTAACATGCAACTAATCTATGGTCTACATTTATTTTTAAAGAAAAGGCAAAAAAAAGAAAAAATAATAATTTCAAACAATTTACTTTAGTCAAACAAATTAGTTGGAGGATTTTACCCGAAAGGCTTACCTTGGATGGGGATTGATCCATTCAAATTGTTGAACCCCAAATATAGTTCCTTGAGGGATGCAATTCTACTCAAGGATGAAAGAATGCTGTTATTAAAATTATTATCATCCAAGTGTAGCACCTCCAACTTGCTCAACGCAGAGAATCTTTCAAAACCTGTAATTTAGATGCTTCAATTTTCACATTGGCAACTATATATTCCCAGAAAACAGTATAAAATGATTCCTAAAATACAATTTTTTTTTTCTCGACTGTTTAAAAAAAAAAGGATGTAATAGAAAAAATTAGAATATCAACAAATTAAATACTTCCTACTTTTCTTAGGATATAAACTTGGTACCTTCATTTGGGACCCATCCATGAATCGAATTTTCACTCAAATCAAGGTATTGGAGGACTTCAAAGGGAAGAAGTAGAGAAGCATTAAAGTACCAACCTCCCCCACTTTCACTACTAGAATAAGACATCGTACTATTAAGAGTAAGTTGGATTACACGGCCAGTAGTGATGTTGCACTTGACTCTTTCCCACTCACAGCAATCACTCTCTTTGTCGGCTGAGTCCCAATGAGGAAAATAATAATATTCATTAGCGTAGTTGACAGTGGAAGCTTTGAGTTCCAAGAGAGCAATTCTCTCTTGCTCCCAGCAACCAAAGCATCCATTCATACCAAAATGAACCAAAACTAACACCACTGGCCACCACCAATAACGTCCCAACTCCATTACTTTTTCCTTTTCCGATTTTCTCTACAACAATAAGACTGACAAAGTTTTTGCTCAACTCTGATTTATACTCCCAAGCAAAATAGGTCTTGAGTTGAAATAACACTAACACCACCATCCTATATATACCCACTACATGTACCACTTTCTCAGATCATATCTTGTGCTTTTTCCAAAAGCACAAAGTTACATCCACTATTTGAGATGACTTGGACTAATTAAATCTTTGCAATTCACATCATGTGCCTTTCCACCTAGCTACGAATCCTGCGATAATGATTTTTTCTATAAAAAAAAAAAGGTGCAAGAAGATATTTTATTTTAGAGAGTTATATATATATTAGACTGAAAATAAAGCGAAAGAAATAATTTGTTTTTAAGAGCCTATTCATTGTTTTTTGTCCGGCCGGCCTAAACAGTGTGGCCCCATACAAAGTTGTGAATAACTCTCTAATAAAGTTGGAAGTTTTGAATAAACGCTTTTTTTTTTGGTAAACGAATAAACGCTTTCAACTCTTCAAAACTTTGTCTTTGTCTACCGACACAGCCGTGTATTGTAGGCTTTAGCCTTATATTTTAAATATTTTTTCTGTTTTATTTATTTTCTATTTAACATATTCTAACAATAGGTGTATCTTATTTAGGAAAAAAATAAAAATAAAAGTCTAAATATAATTATTATTTTTGAAATATATTGTGTGAGAAAAATAAAATTATAATTATAATAAAGACTTTTAAATATATGTGTATATATATATATATATATATATATAATATAAAATTAACCATAATTTCGAAATGATACCGAAATGTTTTATTTCTTTAACCAAACCAAAACAACTTTTGGAATGAGCCTCTTTTAGACTATATTTTTTGGTTTTTTGGGTTTTATAAGTTTATGTGTTTTTTGTTTAGTATTTGTTTTTTTTGTTTGGCATTTGTTGTGACTGTGTACAATTTGTTTGTTTATTAAATTTAAATATTGTACATAAAATGAGTACTCATAGATTGATTGATAGTTTTCCACTAGTGAATCAGGCAATTCAAGTGCTCTACTGTGGAGAATTGTACTTCATTGGGTGTTATTGTACTTTTTTTTTACTGTTATTACTTAATTTAAAACCTAAAATAAACATAAATTATGTCTGAAAATATTTTAAAATATACATAAATATAAATATTAATTAATTGTCTAACCCCTAACATATTGTACTCTTATTTTTCAAGAATGGTTGCACCTCGTGCCCATACCCATCTCGATGTCCATGCAAAATAGCATTACACAGTATTACAATTGCTCAAATAATGCAAAGTACTTTTCTTAAAGCTATTCCAAGTTTCCAACTATCACCAATCATCACTACTATGTACGTTATTGAGTTGATAAACTTTCAGACACTTTTTCATTTCTAATTTTTTCTTTTTCCCTATCTAATACATACTCATGTTTTCCTTTCTCTCTTAATTTCACTTTTATCTAATCCCTTCAACAAGCAAGAAAGCTACACCCACGACACATACAACTTTCTCATATCATATCCTATGCATCATGGTGTCTTTCCGCCTGATGATCTTTATTTGAGATGACAAAACTAAGACTTCATAGTTCGCATCATGGTGTCTTTCCGCCTAACGATCTTTTCTAAATAAAAAAGGGTGCAAGAAGAGAATTTATTTTCTTTTGATGAATAAATACTTTGATTGAGGGAAGTAAATTAAAAGAACCAATTAATGGCCTTGCTGATATAGTTTCACACAAAAGAGGTTTCAATTTTGGTTGATTTCATAATGTTGTTGCACTTTGTTATAGGAATTTACCAAATTCCTAGATCTTTGAGAGACAAAAATAAAAGAAAATAGAAGAAAAACAACACATATTTGTTTTTTTTCCTATCTAATCCATCCATGATTTCCTCTCTATCTTATTTTTTGTCTAATCCATTCAACAAGCAGGAAAGCGACATTCACTACTAATTTGAAATCGCATTTCAAGCAAATTATTTCAAATCCACAAATTGATAAGGCTTTAAATTTGTTCAGGATTTTATTAATTTAGAAATATTTGTATTTCTCATAATTTATTCCAACTGCTTAAACTAAAACTGAAATCATAATGATTCTCTTCGATAATTTAATTTAAAAGAGCCAAGAATAAAAGTGAGATTTTAGTTGCATAAATCTCAATAACTAAGAGGATAAATTCTCACAATACGAAAAAAGAGCAAAAGTTTACACCCTCAAGCGTGAGGCACTCTTTCAGTCTCTTTGCAACTTGATGTGAATTTTAGCCCTGAGACTTACCTGGGATGTGCAATGATCCATTCAATTTGTTTTCACTCAAATCTAGTAACTTCAGCGAAGAAATTCCACTGAACGATGACAGGATGTTGTTGTTGAAATGATTATTAGTCAAGTAAAGCATCTCCAGCTTGCGCAACGCTGAGAATCTTTCAAAACCTGCAACTTAGTAGAAGCTTCAATTTCCATGTCCACAACCCATTTATAGTATAAAGTGAATCCTAAGCCACAACTAATTTCTAGTTTGAAAATTCAAAAAGAAAAATATAAGGCAGAAGTACATAATTTCAACAAACACTACCAATTGACTTTGCTTAAGATATGAACATACCTTCATTCGGGACCCATCTACTAATTTGATTGCCTTCCAAATTGAGTTTTTGGAGCTCTTCAAAGGGAAGAAACAAAGAGGCATTTAAACACCAATCTTCCCTACTCCAAGATATCCTCCAACTAAGATCAAGTTGGATTATACGCCCCGTAGTGTTGTCACACTTGACTCCAACCCAATCACAGCAATCACTCTTTTTGTTGGTTGATGAATTCCAAGTTCGAAAATAATCTATATCAGCTGTGGAGTTTATGGAAGCTTTGAGTTGCAAGAGAGCTGCTCTCTCTTGCTCCCAGCAACCAAAGCACCCATTCATACCAAATTGAACCAAAATTAACACTACCCACCACCAAAAACGTCCCAACTCCATTACTTTCTTCTTTTTCTGATTTTCTATGACAGTAAGACTGACAAAGTTTTTGTCCAACTCTCTCACTTATGATTCCAACTGATCTTGAGATGAAATAGGCCACCGGCATCCCACATATATACTGTTATCAAACAGTCCACATCATCATTACAATATATCTAATAAATTCTTACCAAAAAAAAAAATTCTACTAAATGCAAAGCGTGTTTTTTTCTTTCGCTTACAGTTGGCAGGCGCTAAACAAGAAGACTAGAAGAAGAAAGACTTTATTCCTAGATAACGTTTACTTGTTTAGGGTCTGATCTTTTAACCACCAAACTTGTAATGGAAAATGCACGATTCTTTAAAAATTCCAACACTTGGGTTCAAACCGCCATAAAAATTTTGTTAGTAGTTTTGAGTAGTTTTGTTAGTCACTTCATCTACAATACAAAATTTTAATATAACTTAAGTATACCATGAAAGTAAATCAATAATAAAAATTTGACCTTTTATAACTATGACTATTAAATAAAGTAAATTACTTTCAAATCCATATAAACAACTTTTTGTGAACAACAAAACTCTCACATTCTTAGGCAAAAGACAAGATTAGTATGGAGTAAGAATTTTTAATTTTTTCCCAATGCTAAAATTAAATAACCAATATTTTTTTCTTTTCAATTTTGAACTTTATCTTTAGATAGCTATAGTTGTAGTAGCTTAGGTTTTGTTGGTAATGCAATTCTAGTGCCGTAGTATGGTAGTGATCGGTTACTTGGATAGCTTAATTGGTTATTTAAATAATGACATGGCAGACTTTTTATTTTTATTATTTTTATATTTGTTAACTTCCCCCTTTTTTATGCACAATGTGCTCCTAAAACAAACCAAACAATGAAAGCATGAAATTATAAACAAATATGGTTTTATTTGTTTACTAAAAAGACGTTTTAAAAAACAGGTCAATCATGGGTCAATTCTTTCTCCGAAAAAAAAAAAAAAGAAGATCATGGGTCCATCCATTTTTACTCCGGGTTAAATCCAATATTGCCAAGTCTATCTATACATTTGGTATTACCATTATAAGTATTGCATTATTTGAGAATACCTGAAATCAAGAAGAGGCCAGAGAATTAGGTGTTAACGGTGCCTTCCGGATTCATATATATTCTTGGAATTTTTGTTTTATTTTTTTTATTTTTATGGTTGTATAAGAGATCTGAAGTTCAAATCCCGTTTATACCAAAAACTGATTGATGTCTTGGTCTGATGATAAAGATTTATCATCGAGAGCGAATGCCATAAGTTAAAAATCTCTCAAAAAAAAAAAAAAGGAAATTTTTCCTAGGGATGACTAGTTCATACTATTTGTATGATGTGTTTTGCATTATTTGAGAAGACCTAAACTTAACAAAAGATTAAAGACTTGGCATCAATCGTACTTTCCCAAATTTTTTTTTTTAAAAATGACAAACAACTAATAAATAATTATGAACAAAAAAGACAATCACCTAAATTTATTTTTAAAAAAATCATGCCCTAAAAAAACAAAAAAACAATATATATATATATATATATATATATATATATATATATATATATATATATTCATGTCCAAATAAACTAAAAAAAAAAAAAAAAAAAAGAATAGCAAAATAGAAGAAGCACGTATCCACAGAGTTCAAAATTGAATTTAAAACGTTGTCTTCATTTGAAAAAAAAATTAAAAAAAATAAAATAAAAGAGAGCAACCAACAAGTATAAAGGGGAGAGGGTAGTTCAATCATTTGACTGTAACAATTCCTTACTCTTTATTTTCTCTCCAATTTGAGAAGATTGTTGTTTGGTAGTGTATTTTAAACAATAGTTTTCAGTATTTAAATAACATTACATATATTTTCACATACTTTTTCACCTACACGTATTTTCAAAAAATATAAACAATGTTATTAGAATAACATTTCCAAACAGGCTTGAGTTTTGGTAGGTCTAAAGAAAAGACACATGGACTCCACTAGTTTTATGTCCCTCCTTCCCTCCCAACCATTTTCTCTTCTATTTTCTCCTTTCTTATTTTTCATCATCTCTAATATCATCTAAACTAAAAATATCATTATTGCCTTCTTGGAAAGGGTTTCATAGTGAACACTAGTTCAAGATAATGATATTTAAGAATTTTGCATTATATGAGAAGATGCACACTCAAGAAGAAATTGGAAGCTTTGCATTTATTTGAGAATGCCTAAACTCAAGAAGTCGCAGAGTCAAAAGAGGCTGGAAACTTTGGTTTCGATATTGCGTTAACGGAAAATGTTCTGTAGTGATGATTGACTAGCCCATGGCATTGGTACCACTCCGGTGATTTGTTTTCTTCCGTCTTTAATTTTGCAATTATGTCCTACTCAAGAAGACCAACACTCAAGAAGAGGCCGAGGTCTTTGGTTTGAATGGTAGGCGCTGATCCTAATTTCGTATCTTGTACTATTTTGGAAAATGCTTACTTATGACTAGTCTATCCGTACTACCAGCCTTGCATTAATTGAGAATACACAAACTTGAGAAAATTATGGCCAAAGACTTTGGGGGCAATTGTCAGGCCATCCCTTAACTTTTCCCTTTTTTGAAGATTTGGACTCAACTAAATGCCGAGCACTTAGGCCTCATCCAATCAACTACCTTTTATGAATTCATATCTTGTGATTTTTTGGAAAGTGTTTCATAGTAAATGCTAGTCTATATTACTAGTGTTATGAATTTTGCACCTAGACCACGAGAGTTGAAGATTTTGACGTACATTGTATCCTTACACCACCACTATGGAAATTTTTTTTCAACTAAAATAAAAGGTTGGAAAAAATTATTCATTTTCATTTAGAAAAGAAAAAAAGATAGGATATGTGCTTTCACCAAAGAGGTGAAAATTCTATGAATATTGTAAAAAGAAATAAGGATGTATCTCCCATGTGAAAAAATAAAAAATATTGGCACAATGGGCCGTGCTGACCCTTGGGCAAGGCCACTTAAGCCATTGCTTAGGGCGGCAAAAATTTTGAATTAATAATTATTTTTTATAATTAAAAAAAATTGAATTCCCTAACTTCAAGAAGGCCTCTAAAATGATGGGAATAATAAAAACTCAACTCATTTGAAATCCTAAACTTCTTGGAAAGTGTTTCATGGTGAATACTACTCTATATCACAAGTATCATGAACTTTACATTATTTGAGATAACCAAGAACGCAATAGTTCAAGACTGCACATCCAATCATATCTTTCCACTCACCCCTTGCGAGTTTTTTTTTTTTAATTATTTTTTTTTCAACCAAATTAAATTAAAATGGTGGAAAAAAAAAATTCCTTATCAATGAAGAAAAAAATTACCTTATGAAACAATCTCATGGATCATTCCTCTCATGTTTATGGTCACCACACACCTAAAGACTCACATGATGTAAGAAGGATGCACCATGAGATAATCTCATAAGAAAATTTCCCTATAGATAGACGACATTACATTGTGCATCTATCTCAAAAAGGAAAAAAAAAAAAAAAAAAACCCTAGATTTTCAGCTTTTAAAATTACTAACAAATGTGGCTTTAGTTTCTTCCTACAAGGAATCTCTAAAAGAAATTGTTTTTGAAATGATGAAACCTCTTCATATTTGCTAAACTGGATTATTCTAAATTTATTACTATGAATGTGAATTTGACTTTTGCAAATGGTTTGAATTAGTGCCACGAATGTGACTGTTGCTATCGGTTTGAATGAAAAGTTGCCTGTTGAACTTAAGTCATATTTTGGAGTGAGGTAGCTTGGAACTTAAGTTATACTACTTGTATTATGTGTCTTGCATTATTTGAGAAGACCTGGACACAACAAAAGAACAAAGACTTGGAATCAATTGTGCTTTCTCTACTTCTATTTAGAGTTTAGTGCCTTGTTGGAAAGGGTTTCATAGTGAACACTTGTTCATGATATTATGAGTTTTGCATTATTTGCGAAGATCCACTCTGAAGAAGAGGCTAGAAACTTTGGTTTCAATTGTGATTTCATGGAAAATGTTTCATAGTAATGACTAGGTCATGTTATGAGCTTTGCATTATTTAAGAATACCTAAACTCAAGAAGGTGCCAAAGACTTTTGTGTCAATGGTTTGGATAGAGAGAGAGAGAGAGAGAGAGAGAGAGAGAGAGAGAGAGAGAGAGAGAGAGAGAGAGAGAGAGAGAGAGAGAGAGAGAGAGAGTTAAAAAAATTGTTTGTCAGTGGTTGAGATATAATTAAAAAAATTACATTAATTATATTATATATATATATAATATAATATATATATATAAAGATTGTGAAAAAATAAATAACACACGATATAATGACCTAGGAAAACCAATGAAACGAATCATTTCAAGGTAAAAACCTAGAGAGGATTTGACCTATCTATCTTCAAGGTAAACCAAATTCACTATAAGAGAATTGAAGTTTTTACAAAAGATTTAACCTAAATCTAATGCTACTTCCAGTAGTAACTTACTGACTCGACCATGTGTAAGCTCCAAATCTATGAATTCCTTCTCTTCTTGGATTTACAGCAACACAAGCTGTCTTGCTTGTGACTTTTAGATCCCACTCAAAGGTTTTAGATCACCTTCAATAATGATATTGATGCAGCAACTATGTTTTACCAATGCTTGATTGTAGTTTTGGATTCGGTAGATTCTTGTGTAATTAGAATGTACAAAGCCTCTCAAATCTCACAAACAGTAACACGCAAGTCTTTTCTAGATACTTAATACGTAAATAGGGTTTCCCTTTTATATGTAGAGAAGTTTAGATGGAACCCTAAACATTTTCGTGGACTTGGGTCTGTTTAAAAATCTGCAGGAAAAAAAAAAAAAAAAAAAAAAACTAGACCTGCAATTTTCGATTGGTCGAGCCTGATTCTCGATCGGTCTAGCAAGACAGAATTTCACTTCTTTTTTCTGCAATCAGCTGGACTTGAAACTTGAAACAACCTTATTTAAGCATTGCCTAAACACCTAGACTAGACATGTTTTGTTCTTAGTTTGCCAACACAATACAACAATGATTTTAAATATTCAAATCCAAACCTTTAGAACCTAACACACGCACGCGCGTGCGTGCACACACACACACACACACACACACACACACATATATTGGTAACTTTGAAACAGTACGTTAATATTGACCAATATCAAAATATATCATTCTTTTAGTTAAACCGAAATAGCTCTGGTACGAAATTGTTTACCTTAATTATAATGTATTAAGAAATAATAATGTTTTGTGTCTTTTGTCTTCGTTGGTAGATGATTGCATTTTAAATTATTAATGTATTAACTATTGAGAAAGAATAATTTTGTGTTTGTCTTGATTAATAGTTTGTTAATATGTTTATTTGAAGTTTATTTTTATTATTTTTTATTTTTACTTAAACTCTAGCCTCTATAGTTTGAAATTCTGTCCTGTTTGCGTGTTAGTTCTTTGTGGTAATCACCATTGACTTACTTCTGTTATTTGTTTTTCTCACGCCAATAATTTTGCAATTAGAAGACCCTCAACAAGAAGCCAAAGACTTTATTGGTGTATCCAATAGTTTCTTCATAGATAATGTTTAGTGATGACTAACCTATGCCATTGGTATTATGAGCATAGCATTATTTGAGAATACCAAAAATCGAGAAGGAGCTAGAGATTTATGCTATGTTTGGAAGTTTTGAGAGAGAGGAGAGTAGAGGAGAGTAGAGGGAAAGAGAGTAGTAGAGAGGAGAGTAGAGGGGATGTTTTTAAAATTAAGTAAGGGGGGGGGGAGAATAATTAGTCTTTTCATTTGTAATTTTGTTAATATGGTAAGGGTAAATTTGATAATTCATTTGGTCAAGCATTTTTATGCTCCACTCTCCCTCCAAATCTCTCCAATTTAGGGGAATTAAAAACAAAGGGTTAGAAGTAGTTCATACCTCTCCAAATCCTTCCCCCTCATTCCTTAAAAAACATACAAACAAGGTAATTAAATTACTCTCTCTCTCCCTCTCCTCTACTCCCCCTCCTTCCCCCAACATCCAAACATAACATTAGGCCTAAATGATCCTAATAATAATGCAAAGCGCGTTTCTCTTAAAGCTATTCCAACGACAGTTTCAAACAATTTTTCATCTCCTATTATTTCAAGGAAAATATCAAATGAGTAAGTCCTCGATGAGATGACATTTCAGCATTTCAAGGACTCTAATCATTCTCCTTTTTCTCCTCTATCTCTTAATTGATTACCCTCTTTTTTGTTTTTTTGTAAGATAGTCTTCATTCAACAGGCAAAACAGTTGCATCCATTATTAGTAATATACGAATTTTGCATTATTTAGGAAGACCTAAACAGCTAAACTTAACGAAGACGCCAAGGACTTGGGGTCAATGGTGCTTTCCCTACACCTTATATTGTGCTCTCTTTGATAATACTTGCATTATTGGAGAAGACCTAGCTAGACTACTGTAGTCGAAGACTTTGTGTCTTTCCAGTTTCTACCAACCACCATGACTTTTGCCAACTTTGTTTTTTGACAAATTAACCTATATGCCGAAATGTAATTCTGGCTTTTAGCCTAAAACTGACCCTTGGTTATTGACAGCTATGAACTGCCTTTTTGGTTAGCTAAAATTTTATTTACTCCTATTTATTCTAATTTTGGAAGTCTAAGAGATGTAGAATTATGTTTATCAGTTGGGCCAAACTCCTCGGTATATTATTTTGGGTAAATTCCATTACCATAGCCTGATATTTGAGCTAATACAAACCAAGTTTTAGACATTTCAAAATTGACTAATTTGATTCCTAAAACCAACTTAACACCTAAAATAGTTGAGAAAAAATGATTAACTTGCTTAAAAGTGTTTATGGACCAAGTTGGCTTTAGGAACCAAATTAGTCAGTTTTAAAAAGTCTTGGACCTGGTTGGGATTTTTCCAAATCTCAGGTACTTTAATGGAATTTACCCTAATATTTTAGCTCAAACCAATCAAACTCCAAGTCTGGTTCATGTTTGGATTGTTTTTCCTAAGGTTTTGTGATGCAAGATACGGTAGCATCAAGAAGCAGAACACATCTACTTCTGGAAAACAAGAAATAAAACATGTTTGCTTCTAAAAATAACCTCGAATCCATGAGGGTTCTTTGAATCCACAAGGAGAAAGGGTCTGGAATCCAAAAGAAAATAGAAAGACAAAAGTCTGAATTTTATTGATTGAATAATTGTTCAAAAAACGTGTACAGACTTAGAGGCCTATTTAAGGGCTCCGTAAAACTTGACAGACAAGAAAATATATTCTAAAATAACTCCTAATCGATACCTAATTATAACAAGAACCAAATTTGACCTAAAAGGCATTAAAACACCTAAAAACAAGGAAATAATAACCCTAAACTTAAAATAACGTTTTTTTTACAAATTAAATACCAAAATTAATAAATTACAACAATTAAATAGTAAATTGTGTCCTACATTAAACCCCTCCACTTGAAACAAACTCGTCCTTGAGTTCATCTTTGAAATCTGAAACCTTTCGTTCCAAATGAACAACTACTTCAAATACTTGAGCCCCTTGATCTTCTTTCCATACTTTCAACTCATCAATGGAATAAACAAATCAATTTGAATTTCTTTTTCCTTGGTCTTCATGCAATTGAAAATATTCATCAAATAAGAGTCAGTGATCAAACCAAATCTTTCCACCCCAATAAAATCAACGAACTTTGTTTTGGTGTCTTCCACCAATATAATAGGTGCTTGAACATTGCAATCATCTAGCTTGACTTCATGATTATTGACAACTTCCTCTATAATTTCTTCTTTAATGGCCTCTACTATCTCGACCTCAAGATCTTTCTCTATAATAGGATCTTTATTAATCTTCTCCACAATCTTGATTTTAGGTTCTTCTTTTATAATAAGATCTTCATGAACTTCCTCATAAACTTCTATATTTTTTTCAAGAAAAAATGTGTTGTTCAACATACAATTCTTATCTTAATGGTAGAATATTGGTTTTCCAAAATAATTCAAGTGTGAACTTCTTGGGCAAAAATAATCTTGTTTTGTATATGACAGAAGTTCATCACAATCCAAAGGAAAAAAATTGATAGCAAGCATCTTTTTCATCCTTGGCCATGAACGAATTTTGTCTTTACCTTGTTGGATTCTATTAGTTTGTATTCATTCCCGCTAATGTAAGGCATACTCTCTAAGTTTATACAAAGCAAGTTTAACTTTTTTTTCTCATCACAAACATTCTCATAGTCAAATAAATCCTTTCGATCAAGTAATCAATCAAGAAAATCTACTCTATAAAAATAACCATTAAAATTTGCAATTCTCTTATATGGTGTATGTAAGGTTGAATTTAATCAACCATGTGTTGGCTTTATTCCATACCAAATTTACTTGTAATTCAGCATGTAGAAACCCTGTATTTAGGTGGGAATTATCTAAGGATAGTGTGTGAGAGTGTGTGAAGAAAACTCAAGATGTGTGCAATTCAAAGGAGTCTTGCGACTGGCTTGCGACTGGCAAGTCACCATAATGGCACATGTGTGAAACATGTAGGGGAGCTGAAGGGTCATGATAGTTGGAGCACTACAGAACAAAAATTTTAGTCTGACTAGGCAGTTAGCTCACGACTCATTCCAGTCGCGAGGTTAAGTCGCCAAAATGTCCTATTTGTTGAAAACTGACTTTTCATATCCCTCATACACCCTACTATAAATACCCTTATACCCACAAAATGTAGAGGGCTTCCTAAGAAAATTTTGAGAGAAAAAACCCTAGAGCAAATCAAGATTGACTCATCCACAATCTTTATCATTTGATTCTTCAAATTCTTCTACTCTTACCCTCTCCATTAACATATCCTTGAGAGGTACATTTGTCAAATCCTTATCTCACCAAACTCATATCAGTAAGGAGATGTTTTGGTGCTTGGGAAGCAATTCAGAGAGGACCAATTCATTTGGTTGATGCAATAGGCTCATTGCGAGATCCGATAAGCTAGAGAAGACAAGGTTCAGCATAACCTTGTTGGAGCAAGAAGGTTGGAGGGATTAGGTGTACTGAGTAGATTAGGCTTAGAGGGTCTTCTGCTATTCATGTATCCTAACTTCATTCTCTAGTGGATTATTGACCTCTTGGAGGGCGGCGGAGAGGTTTTTCGCCAAGTACTTCGGTTTTCTCTTTGATAACACATGGGACGTGTTATCTTTGTGCTTGCATCTCTCTTCCCTTACTTTTACATATTAATTGTTGTTGTGTTTTGATTAATTATGGTTTAGAGTCGTTTATTGTTTTGGGTATTGCTTGTACTTATCATTCCGCACATCTATTGTTTGAGTATAAGCTTGTGTTGGTATTTTTGTAATTGAGGGTTTAAACATTCATGGGTGTTTCAAACACGTTTTGAACTTTTAGTGTATATAAAATTTTCTTACCAATAAGTTGCCTGTGAGTTATGTCTCCACGACAATTATCCCTATTGTTTCCATGCTCCAACGATGGCATCCTAGCAAAGATATTTGTGAGTGCTAGTTGTGTGTCACATAAGACTAACTAATTTTTCTATTACCGGAATTGCTATCATCTCAAACGTCAGCTACCAGACCAACTGATGCGAGATGTGGAAGCGTCAAGAAGCAGAACACGTCTACTTCTAGAAAACAAGAAACAAAACACATTTGCTTCTGAAAATAATCTCGAATCCACAAGGGTTCCTCAAATCCACGAGGGTTTCTTGAATCCACAAAAAGAAAGGGTCTAGAATCCACCAAAAAATAGAAAGACAAAAGCCTGAATTATATTGATTGAATAATTGTTCAAAAAAACATGTATAGACTTAGGGGTCTATTTAAGGGCTTCGTAAAATTTGACAAATAAGAAAATATATTCTAAAATAACTCCTAATTAATACCTAACCATAACAAAAACCAAATTTGACCTAAAAAGCATTAAAAACACCTAAAAATAAAGAAATAATAATCCTAAACCTAAAATAACGTTTTTTACAAATTAAATACCAAAATTAATAAATTACAACAATTAAATAGTAAATTGTGTCCTACATCATTTTGTGTTCATAAACAAAATAATTTGCTAGAGCACAACTTGTTTACAAAAAGAAGTCTCAAAAGAATGATTGAGCTTGACTTGTTTACAAACAAACAAATATATATATATATATATATTATATATATATATATATATAGAGAGAGAGAGAGAGAGAGAGAGAGAGAGATGGGTTCAAGTTACACCTGGTGTAACTCTACAAAAGTTACACATTTTTTAAATCGTAGATTTCTATGAAATCTAATGGTTAGAAAATCACTATAATCAATGTCATCTTTAAAATTTATTGTTTTCCATATTAGCTAACCTAATTAATTTGAGAGAATATTATATTATTTTCTTTTTAACTTTCTTTTTCTCTCTTAATCAATTCATCCCTAACCTTACACAAAAGCGTATTCTCAACTTTCTTGGGCATGGAAATATGCGCTGGATTGAAATGGTTGTCTAAACTCAGCCAATTAATGAATTAAAAAAAAAAAAAAAAACTCAGCCAATTAATTCTTTGTCCAGCCTTGCCTACTATACAACTGAGATCAAGCTAGGTTCAAAATTTAGTAGTCAGAAGATTCATGCTTGAGCAGTTTTTTACTCGATTAGCCTTAGGGGTCTAAACATGCAAGGTTAAGCCAAATGGCTTCTACATACTCGTGTTCTTGTAAATACTTTCTAAAAACTATCCTCTGATTGTGAAACATGCCCAATCATTGGCGTGAAGAAGTTGTTTAGAAAAAGTATACTTTGGGGTGAGTTGGCTTTTATTTTTTATGAACACAATCCTTGTTTTCCGAGAATATGAGATTTAACTAAATTTTATATTATCAATCTGCCCGGTTGTCGTTAGAAATTTGGGGAGAATGTTAATCAACAATGCCATAGACGTCACACTAGTGGTGCTTAGCTATAGTTTTGACCATTGCATCGTTGCAGGATTTTCTGTAATTTAAGCCTAGCATTGGAGCTATTAGTGATGTAGCCCTAAGTAATTGTGAATGATAAAAGTTTGATTTTTTAGCAGTTGATGATGTCGTTCAATATAAATAAAATATAAATTTGGTGAAAAATCCTCAATGTCCTTGCTCTCAAGTGGATTTAGCGATGTGACATTCAAAAGTTATAATGGGTATGTTGAAAAAGATTCCCAGCAAAAGTATTTTTAATTTTGATGAATCAAGAGAGCAATAATACAAGGGTTCTGTTTGAATATGCAGATTTGGTCATTACACAATCCCTCATCATTGGCTTCTTAAACCATTGAAAGTCCAGCACAACTGCCACCATGCCCAAGAAAGATGAGAATATGCTTTTGTGTAAGGTTAGGGATGAATTGATTAGGAGAGAGAAAGAAAGTTAAAAAGAAAATAATATAATATTCTCTCAAATTAATTAAGTTAGCTAATATGGAAAACAATTAATTTAAAGAAGACATTGATTATAGTGATTTTCTAACCATTAGATTTCTTAGAAATCTACGATTTAATAAAGGTGTAACTTTGGTAGAGTTATATTAGGTGTAACTTGAACCTATCTCATATATATATATATATATATATATATATAAACAAGTTAAGCTTAAGTAGAGCTCTCTATGAATAGTGATAGACAAGACCTAAATAGCTAAACTTAACAAAGACGCCAATGACTTGGGGTCAATGGTGCTTTCTCTGCACCTTATATTGTGCTTTTTTGGAAAATCCTTGCATTATTGGAGAAGACCAGCTAGACTACTATAGTGGAAGACTTTGTGTCTTTCTAGTTTCTACCAACCACGATGTTTTTTTTTTTTTTTTTTTTTTTTCTTTTTTGAGAAATTAACCTGTATGCCGAAATGAGCTTCAAGCTAAAAATTACCTTAGGTTGTTGACTGCTATGTGAGTTGCCTTTTAGCTTAGCTGAACTTTTATTTTCTCCTATTTATTCCTATTGGAAATGTATAATCGTGTTTATGTATTGGGCCATGCCTATTTTTTTAAAGCCCAAACCAATTAAATTCCAAGCCTGATTCATGTTTGGATAGTTTTTTTTTTCTAAGGTTCTGTGTTCATGAGTTTGTTAAGAAACAAAACAATTTTTTGGTGCTCAACTTGATTACAAAACAAGTCTCAAAAGAATGAACAAGCTTGACTTGTTTACAAACAAAAAAAACACAAAAAAGTTTTATACCAAGTTTTACAACCCTACCAAAGACTGACAAAGGTTTTATCCAACTCTCATTTTTGCTTCCAATCAAGCAAAATAGCTTTTGTGTTGAAATAGACCACCAGCTTCCTACTTATATATACTGTTATAAAACCGGCCCACATCACAGTAAAACAATTGATTGTCTTTTTTTTCTTTTTCTTTTTTTTTGGGAACAGTTGCTCTAATAATGCACAGTGTGTTGGTTAAAGCTTCAAATTTTCCTTGTACTATTGTACGTAATATTCCTAATTGATGCAAAAATGTCTATATCTTAAAAGGACAAAACTTAGATATAGTACTTAAGTGTTATTTTTTAAGTTCTCTTCTTATGATTTAGACATGAGTGGCATTTTTTTTTTTCATAACATGAAAGTGTATTTTTAGTTAAGTATAGCCACTTGATTAAATCTTAAAAAGGGAAACTAAGAAATTAAAAAATGTTCAAATATAACATATGAAAACATACGTAAATAAAAATAAAATTAAAGAAAGATACAAACTCTTCAGGTGGGAAAAGAGATTTGGGGAAAGAACGTTTTTTTAAAAAAAAAAAAAGAAAGAAAAGAAGGAACAACACACTTTTAAATGGGACATATAAATTTAGCTCACACTTTTAAATGGGAAATATAAATTCAGCTCACACTTTTAAATGAAACACCTCAAAGTTTAAACAACAAACTTAAATAAATAAAACATTTTAAAGTTTAAACCCTAGCTAGATTGGTTTTATTTTTTATTTTTTTATATTTTTGGATATATTTGAAAGTGTGAAGTTTAACTTTAACATGTCCCATTTAAAAGTCTGGGATTTAGTGGGTTGCTGAAATAAAACTTTAAGATATTTTAAGTACTTCCCCAAAAATATAATTCACTTTCTTTTGATAAATAAACACAAATTGACTTACTTGACTCCTATATCTTTCGGATTTAAATTTTCAATCAGGTCCTACTCAAGAAGACTAGTGTTTTTTGTTCATCACAAGAAAACTGGCCTATTGCAGCGGGTGCAAAAATTGCCGCTATAGGTCGCCTATTGCAGCACTTTTTTGACCTGCTGCTGTGCATGAGATCTATTGCGGCGGGTCAATGGCCCACCACAATAGACCTAGTATATTGCGGCGTACTATTGCGGCGGGCCAGTGACTTGCCGTAATAGACCTGCTTTAGTGGCTTTCGGCTTAGATTGACCCGCCGCAATAGACCCTGAAATTGCAGCAGGCCTATTGCGGTGGATGCAAAAACTGCTGCTATATGTCGCCTATTGAGGCGCATTTTTGGCCCGCCGCAGTAGATGAGATCTATTGCGGCGTTTTTTGTGACCGCCACTATAGGTAAGGTTTTTGTATAACATCAAGTTTTTGTAGTTTACAATAACGCATAAAAGATAAGTTTAAAGATCAAATGGTAAATTACATCCGATTGGCATAAAAATTGGCATGTATGTTAAGAACATATAGAAAATGTGATCCAACGGTTGGATTTTCAAAATATGAATTCAACAATAAGTTATTGGTTGGTGTAACAGTTTTTAGAGTTACATCAAGTGTAACTTGAACCCAACCATATATTTCTTAATTCGATTTGAATTTTGACAAATCTACCGTTAGATTACATTATCTTCATATATTTTTCATTCTTACAAAATTTCAAGGTGATCAAAAATTAATAGCCATGTCATCAATCAATTTTTTGAATTCAAGTTTTTGTAATTGAAAATAACGCATAAAGGATGAGTTTAAAGATCAAAAGGTAAATTACATCCGATTGGCATAAAAATTGGCATACATGTTAAGAACATATAGAAAATGTGATCCAACGGTTAGATTTTCAAAATATGAATTCAACAATAAGTTATTGGTTGGTGTAACATTTTTTAGAGTTACATCAAGCGTAACTTGAACCCAACCCTATATTTCGTAATTCGATGTGATTTTTGACAAATTTACCGTTAGATTACATTATCTTCATATAGTTTTCATACTTAAAAAATTTCAAGGTGATCAAAGATTAATAGTCATGTCATCAACCAATTGTTTAAATTCAAGTTTTTGTAGTTTACAATGACGCATAAAAGATGAGTTTAAAGATCAAATGGTAAATTACATCCGATTGGCATGAAAATTGGTATGCATGTTAATAACATATAGAAAATGTGATCCAACGGTTGGATTTTCAAAATATGAATTCAACAATAAGTTATTGGTTGGTGTAACATTTTTTAGAGTTACATGAGGTGTAACATAAAGCCAGACTTATATTTCTTAATTTGTTGTGAATTTTGATCAATTTACCATTTGATTGTGACCATAATTTAACAAAATTAACCTTTCATTACACTCTTCAAGTCCAATAGTTAGATTTCAAATCTAAGAATGGCACGTGACAAACATGTGTTGTGTACTTGTATGATTATATTCTCTCTCTGACCATCCAATTAGTCATATTTAAAAAAAAAAAAAAATGTAAACGTAGTTAGTCAAATATTTAAATTCTTAAATAAATTTAATAATAGCCATGATAATTTTTTTTTAATTTTTAATAAGAATGCGTGATAATTTTTGTCGTGTGGTTTTTTTTTAGAAATTTGAGTAGTGAATTTTATTGAGTATATTTGATTTTTTTTTTGTTTTTAAATTTTATTTCATAGCTCATTAATAAAATAACCAAGTGACTTCACCAAATTCCAGAATTTTTTTTTAAATTTTTTAAAAAATAAATATATTTTTTTTTCATCTTCTTCTCTTATAATTTCTAAGTTGATAAAAATATTAATTTAACAACAATATATTTTAATCTAACTGAAATTCATCATTATCATTAATATTTAAATAAAATTATTATTTTATTTAAATATTAAAACCGAAACATTTGAAACTCCCACAATTTTTCACATCGTCATTTTAATGTTTTAAACTAAATAGTGTGAGAGTTTTACATGAGTCTTTCTTTTTTCTTTTTCTTTGTATTGAAACCTAAAGTGAGTCCTTTTTTTTATATATAAAAAAAATCTAATGTGAGATCTAATTAAAAATATTATAATTATTTTTTAAATCCTAATTCTAATATAGCTCTTTGAAAAAGTAAAAAAAAATTAGTTTTCTATCATACATTGATAATAATGGTGGGAATAATAAAAACCCAACTCATTTAAAATCCTAAACTTGTTAACAAAAATAAAATCATATGAATGCATCAAATTATCATTAAAGTAAATTTCTCATGACGAATTTAGATTTTAATTTTTTATATGTCCCTCTCCCACACAATGGAATGTCAATATTAGCCATCCAATCTTTCACATGACCGTACACCAAATAATCTCTCTCTCTCAATCAAATTGAAAATTAGATGTCAATTTTGTTTCACCATGTATCACTTTATTTAAGGTAAATAAAAAATCATTTGAAAAATGTTAAAAGTAGATGTTAGAAAAACTAAAATTTAAAAATATAATAAGTAATTTTGTATATCAAAAAGCTTGAAAAATAAAAATAAAAAAGAAAGGTACACCATAATAAAACCGTCTTATAAGATAATTTAACTGTATGCGTCACTGATCTCCCACAAAAGTAACATGGCATAGCTTCCTCTAATAAGGCATCTTTAGGATTTTTTTTTTTTCTTCTTTCTTTAAATAACGAGTTTCTCATCATTTATGCTAAAATAAAGAGGTTATTAATTTCTTATTGTTTCTATGAATGTGACTTTTGCTAAAGATACGTATCAGTGGAAAGCTACGGTGGAGAGGAGTTGAAAAGTTGTTTGTAGTTATGTCATATTTTTGAATTAGACAAGGTGCTTTTAGTGGTTTGAAGTGCTACATCAATTATACACCATGATTACTTAATAAATCTTCCATAATATGAAGACTTTTTTGTATATGAACCATGAAATTTAAAGCTAAATTTGTATCTTGCCTTCCTAGGAAGTGTTTCATACATCATGATTACTTAATAACTTTCCATAATATGAAGGCTTTTTTTATTATTATTTATAAGAACCACGAAATTTAAAAGTAAATTAGCATCTTACCTTCTTGGAAAGTGTTTCATAGTGAATACTTGTCTAGAACTTTGCATTATTTGAGATAGCCTAGACCGCAATAGTTGAAGACTTCAAACCCTATCATATCTTCTATGTTTTAAAAACCGGACCGAACCGGCCGGTCCGACTGGTTCAACCGGAAAACTGGTGCAGTCCGGTCCGGTTATATGTCTCAAAACCGGTCAAAAACCGAAAATTTTGAAAAAAACGGTTTTATTCCCGGTTCGGTTTTTAAAACCATGCATATCTTTCCACCCACCCCTTGAGAGTTTTTATTTTATATTTTTTTCAACCAATATAAAATAAAAAGGTGACAAAAAATAAAGTTCCTTGTCAACGAAGAAAAAAAAATTACCCTCTGAAACAATCTCAAGGACTATTCCTCTCATATTTGTTTGTCCCCACTTGAGAACCCACATGCTGTAAGAGATATGCAACATGAGACAATCTAAAAAGATAATTTTATATACATAGAGGTGATCACATTGTGCATCTCTCTCAAAAGGAAAATAACCCTGGAATATCAGCTTTTAAAATTGCTCGCAAATATGGCTTTAGTTTCTTCCCACAAGGCATCTCTAAGAATTTAAAAAAAAATAATGATGAATACTCATCATATTTGCTAAACGGGATTGTTCTTAATTTATTACTGTTGCTATGAATGTGACTTTTGCTAATGGTTTGAATGAGTGCTCCTTATGTGACTGTTGCTGTTGGTTTGAATGAGTGCTACATTGAACTTATGTCATATTTCGGAATTAGGTAACTTGTTTTTATTGATTTGGAGTACCACCTCAATTTTAGTTGAGTAAAATTTTCCAATGAATGGAGGATTTTCTTCATCAAAACAATGATTTCTAAAATTATACAAAACAAAGAATCAAAAAGAGAGCTAATTCTCAAACAAAGGAAATAAGCTCATCTCATTTTTTAGGGAAATTAACATTGTTTTACATATTAAACATTGAAATGCTTTCACATGATGCCCCAAAATTGCTCAAAATTTAATTAAAAATCAAAAGATAGGAAAACTGACAAGTTCATTCTTCAGTCAGTACCTAGAAGAATATATTTAATCTATTGGCTGGCATGATCTCCAGAGTATATGGCCCTGATTATTGGTTAAAACGAAAAGGAATACCTGTCGGTCAACGGGCACATCTCAATACCCTTTATAGCTTCTGAGATCCATGGATAAACGGGATTGTTCATCACTCAAACAACAAAACAAAAGGCTCTGATGCCATATTGGAAATCATTCCAATTCTCATAAATAAATAAATAAGGGGTTTCCTTACCGATCAGCGTAATCTCAACTGTGCAACAATTCAAGCAGCAGCTTTGGCTTTTGCTTTTTGTTTCTTGGCATCCAATGATGCTAAGCCTGTGCCCAATCCAACAGGAGCCTAATCTTCTTGCCCTGATGTCAATTCATCATTTTTGGAATCCACAGGGCCATTTGAAGGATGGCCATTGGCTTCCTTCTTCACTCCATCAGTTTCCCCACCTTCTGCCGCATCAAGGGTCATACCTGAATTGATAATATTGAGGAGTTGAGTAAGTGGTGGCATAGCTTGAACCGGAATGCCATGTGGACGTATCAAGAGGCCCCTAGCTGCAGCTTTCTTTCTGACTTCAAATGCTGCATGGGCAGCTCTTTCATCAACTCCCCTCCCTCGAGGAGGATTGTCACCAATTATCGCAGCATTAAGAGATTTATTGACAAAAGTGCCTGAACTCCCAGACCCTCCAGCTGTTGCAACAGCTTGGAATGCCTGTATTAAGTCAGGATGGGCCTGTCGTGCAACATCAAATATCAAATGAGAAATCCTAAGTACCCACCAAAAAAGAAACAATATATCTTTTAGGGAAGTTAGGACAGCTCCAAGCAAGAAACAAGCATCTGATTGATACCCAGAAGCGTTTTCAATTCTCAATTTTAGTTGAGTAAGTGGTGGGGGAATGTGAACCTTGGAAGTCTCCGTTAAAAACACTAGAAGGTACCAGTTGAGCTACAAGGCTCTTCGCAGTTCCTACTTTTTCTTTTTTTCTTTGGCCAAAATACACTATTAGTCCCTAAACTTAGTCTATGAACAATTTTGTTCCAAAAGTTTTAAGTGCTAGCTTTTAGTCCCTAACAAACTTAAAGAGATCCTTTTTAGTCCCTAGAAAGCTAAAAGTTTAAAATTGATCACTTTTAGTTCCTAATGTATCTAATTGAGTGATGACATGTCAGTTTTTAATTTGGTTGCATCATTTGAGTAAAAGAGACTATTTTTAAACTCCAGGGACTAAAATTTCTTGTGCGCTAGACTTATAAATAAAAAATAAAAAATTTCTTGTGTGCTAAACTTTAGGGAGTGACAGTGTATTTAAAGCCTTTTTCTTTTAACAAAAAATATAATTTGAAAAGGTATCGATCAAGGGATTTTAATACACTATGCTGTAGTACCAGGCTAAAAAGACTGGTTTTTAAGAACCCAAACCAGAAATGTAGGGGTTGTAGACACAATACAGAGAATGAGAAACAGGCCGTGCAAAAAAGGACAAAAGCATGAGCACAGGGAAGCATTTATATCTATCAAGCATAACCAGTTCTGAGATCTGATCCCTTCCCTTTCATCTTGGATAAAGATGAAAATGTCCAAAACAAATAGGCAAAAAGAAGAATCCAAAAGTACCTTCAAAATATCAATAGCTGCTGCATTCAAAGCTTGGCCTTTTTGCTTCTGTGCATTCATCTGTCAAACAAGGTTCACAAATTCAGAAACCAAAAGGGAATACAGAATCTCGTTAAGAACACAAAACAACTGTCCAAGAAAATCTATCACAAGTTCACATCTACTCAAGGAGATCATATATTACCTGTAACTCACGCATCTTAAATGTTTTCATCCAGTTTTGGGAGTCACGTGTCCTTGAATCCTCCTCACCAAGTTGTTTGACAAGTATATCATAGGTTTTCTTCTCATGCTGGCACGCCAAAGGAAAAAATTAGTGAATTATAATTAATTGTATCCCAATTATACAAATTAAATTTTACTAAGGCAGATACCTGGTGAGAAAGCTTGAAGGCACCCATACAATTGAATGCAATGGCAAGAGCATGATAGCATACAGCAGTTTGGATATGTTCCTTGCCTAGAAGCCTTTCATTTTTTTTCAAAGCTTCTTGCAGATAACGAAGAGCTGTGTTCATATTTCCAATGTCTTGGTACATCATTGCAACATTTATAAATGTTGCAGCAAAATCAGGTGATCTGGGCCTGATGACAAGCTTAGCAAGAGCAATGCCCGAGACATGTGCCATAATGCAAGTTCTGTTTGGTTAAGTACATGGTAGAAAAGAGCCAGATTGCCATAACTGCAGTGAACCAAGAATTAGATCTCTATGTGACTGTAAGAGAGGGTTGCTTGGACACTAAAAAGAAAACCAAATTTTCTCCTGTTATACACAGAAATAGAAACAAATCTTTTTTTATTTTTTTGATAAGTAATAGATAGAAATAAATCTATTTCATGTTACACATGATTTTTCTAACTCATTCTGATAACCGCATCCATTTTTGATTTCATTATATGAGAATCCTTATTTTTATTGGTAAATTATGTACGTATAAAGTGGGTCTTGAACTCGTGACCTCACCCTCTAACTTGCACTTAGCACAGAAGGAGTCATTTGAGAAAGAGATCATTGGCTAATATTTGAAATAGTAACTTGTGGTAATTAAAAACCACAACCGTAATTAGTTTTTTTTTTTTTGGGGTGGGGGGGGGGGGGGGGGAGATAAGTAAATAACTAAATTCAATGAGTTTATATCATCAAACATTACAAATTGACAGATACTATCCAAACACCTCAGTGCATTGAAACAAAAGAAAAGAATAGAAGAGCATGCCTGTGAGCAGTGTCAGGGTGGTCCAAACCTAGGCACCGTTCATTTATTATCAGTTCCTTGTGCTGTTGCATTATCGCAACAGCCATGTCTCCTGCATGATACAAAACCAGGGCAAGATACCTGAAAAGTTAAGAAAGGGAACACCGGTCAAGCTCAAGCAAATCATAAACAAATTTTCATATTGATCTGCTTTATTCTTGTTAGTGCAGATCACTGAATCGAAAATCAATCTTATAACCAAATAATAGCTAATTTGAAGATGCATAATTTTATAATCAGTCATGTCTTGCAGGGGAACATTAGTGCCTGACAGCTATGATCAAAATCAAAGTACAAGATGCATAAATTTTTATATCACTAAGATCAACCAAACAATATTACCAACAAATATGCAAAACAGGAAACTCACATATACAAACTAAATCAAATTAAGCAATCCCAGGACCCAGCATATTAAGAATTTAGGTGGCTGTACTCAGGTTCCAGGAACTAATCTTATTCCACAAGTACTTATCAAAATAGGCAGTGTATACCAAGAAAAACATATTAGAAAAGTGCTATTTCAACGTGTTGGACAATAGCTAGTTTCAAGAAGACCAGCTAGTTTGGCAAGTGTAGTATAAGCTTTCCAAATTCTGGAAGTGAAATTCCATCTAATACTTTGGTTTAAAATGAATTTTGAAGCTGAGTAATCGTGGTGGACAAACTGTGGCAATGAAGTAACAAATAACATCATTGTTCACAAAGGAACATGGGAACCAAAATGGCAAAATATTTACATTCATTTCTGTTGTTGCGACAATACATATTGAGACTGAAATAGCATATTCTGGGACTCTAAGCACAGTAATTTACCCTTATGATATATAGTAGTTCCTTATGTTCAGATATTAACAAATCAATACTCATGGAACATGATTTAAGGCATAATAAGTTAGACATGTCCAACGATAAAAGACCCGAATTCCTGACATGTAAATAGGAAATATCTAGACAAAGCAGACAATAGCATGAGAAAGCGCCAAGCATAAGAAGGAAAACGCATAAATGTAATACATCATATACCATAGATATGCAATTGAACTAATCTTAAAACTATTATCCATCCTTCAAAACATGTGCTCAACATTTTTTTTTTTTTTTTAAACATTAGCAATAGTAGCTAAAGAATGGACAATCATTTTTTTTTTAATAAAGAATGGGCAATCATATCACAAAAGGACAACACCCCTAATTTTCACTGCAATATATTGTGGCGTACTTAAATTCAAACGGGAATCAATTTTGAGAAGATGAACTTATAATTACCTTCTGGCAAAGATTCCGTATAACAGAAACTTTCTTTACACGTGACCTTGCATCCTCTGACAACTCAAACTACAACAATGAGAAAATATATTTCAAACATATTAGACATGAATCACGGAAGGAAGAAAGAATGTGCTTGAGGATCCCGTATGATACAGATTAGTCCATTTTATTTTCTACAGCATCAAAAGGAAAAGGACCAATCTAATATGTGATCCCATTTCAGAATATGGCCTCTGAATATGGCCCCTTGACGTCAGATGATGTACTATTGGAAAAAAAAAAAAAATCACAGTAAAAAGCTCTCCTAATTGCACAAGTTTTTTAACTAAGCAAGGAAAAAAAAAGTAATAATAATAACCACCTAATTAAATTTCTTTTGACATAGCCTAAGAAATTTACTAAGATGCAACCCAAAAAAAATATTTTTATTTTAAATACTTTTTGCAAGAAATGACTCCTTCAACCTTCTAGAAATATCCAGTGTCCTTGTAGAGACTTGATAAAAACTGATACCTGATATTTGAGTTTAGCAAATTCTTGTATGTCTGACCATAGAGTTTCTGAGCTAACATTCATAAATGACAATTGATTCTTCCTTGCAGACGCCCCACCTTTAAACCTTCCTTGCCCCTTAGAAGGCTTTCCTGAAGATTGATGGCCTCCTTGGTCCTAAAAAAATATGAAACATAAAGAACATTTAAGAGTGAAATTTCCATCTAAGAAAATTGAGTGAATTTAGTAATGATTTTAGATTCTAAACATCCTTTAATAATTTAAGAAAAAATTTAAACTTTCTTCTGAAGAAAAAGATGCAACTTAATTGCTTTGAGTGTTGTACCCTTCAGTGAATTATATATATATAATTCTTAAAACTATAATCAAATTTAATCATCCAAATTCACACTCTTCGGATCAAACCAACATTTTTAGCAAATCACGCACAAAAATCGATGAAATATAAAAGGAAAAAACCGTAAGAAACTAATAATAATAAATAAAAAAAAATGAAAATTTACATTTGATGAAGCTGCTTGTTGAGTTCCTCAACCTGCTCCAGATCGGTCAGCAATTGGCGCACGACCGCACCATACGTCAAGGTAAAAAGCTCCGCATTCTACACCATTTTTAAAAGTTCCGTTTGGTTCCCGAGAAAATGAATCGGAAATTTTGGAATTGAAAAACCGGTAATTTTTTGAATGAGAAAAAAAGGGGGCTTTAGGGCTTACCACACGTTCGACGTTGTCGAAGATTGCGTCGCCGAATCGAGGAGCAACAGGAGGCATGTGATGAGAGAGTGAGAGTGAGATCTGTTCTGATATCTCAGGCTCGCTCTTAATAATTTCTTTGAGAGGTTCCATTTACTCCATTTATTCCAATTTTTGGAGTGTCAGTGACGCACCATTCGAGTTTCAGTAAAGGACTTGGCAGTTTTTTTTTTGTTTTTTTTAATCTTTTTTTTCTTTGGTTTTTTGGGGGGTGTATTGTCAGGCCAAGGTTGGCCCAGACTAAATTTCCTACGCCATGGGCGGAGAGAGAGAAAAAAATATAATTTTTTTCTTAGAGAGATAAGAAAAGGAGAACTTTAAAGGGGTGTTTGATAAAGTAGTCTGGGATGAAATTTTTGTAGTTTGAGATGATATATATAAAACAAGTTCTGAAGTGCATTTAAGATTAGAATGTCATTACTTACTTGGCAAAAGGCAGTAATTCGTTCTGGTCTCAAGATACAGAATCTGGATCCAGGTCCAGTATAGTTTGCATCACGAGGAGTTACTCTTGTTAAATCCAGAAGATAATGCCTAGAAAAAGTAGAAAGGAGAAACAAAAAAAAAAACATAAACAAGTGCACATGCTTTATAAATATAAATAAGCATTTTATTTAACAATTGTGGCATCATCAAGAATAAAGTCAGAAACTAGGAGCATAGAAACAGAGATTTACTACTATATAGCTAATAAAATGTCAATATTTAGATCATCAATCTAGCTAGCTAAAATAATGTTTGAGGAAAATGGGTGCTTAAAGTGCTGGGTACTGGAGTTAAGCAAATTTAAGCAAATTTAACTAAGAATTTTTAACAAAATTTAGTTATATATAAAAAAATCCAAGCACTGAGAAGAAGAACGTAACCAAGTAGTTAGGTTTGTATGACTAATAGACCAATCCAAGAGAATAATCACCTGTCATCACTACCAACAATACCCTTGCATTCCACTGGGGAAACTAATTTGAAAACATTTCCAAATCCATCTAGGACAGTGTGTTCCTTCAAATGAAGGTACTTAGTAGCCTCAAGAACCTAAGGATAATAAAAGCTTAGCACTTCTAACAAGGAAACTCATTTCACAATTCACATAGACAAACCCAATAAGAGAGATTAAACTGGAATCTTCATTGAAATAACATGTTCTTATAAAACATACCAATGACAATTACACCATAAATGAAAATTATATATTATTTTTATAGGTATAAATGAAAATTATATTTCTTATAAGACAGCACAATTAAGCCATTATGGATATCTTAACCCAAGAGAAGTTTAAGTACTCTCACATAGTAATTAACAAAGACATAATATGCAAAATCTGAAACATGACGTGCAACAAATCTTATATGCTCCCTCACCTTGGAAGGAAAATCATCATTCCAACATATCTTCTTGCCATTGTCAATAGAACCGTACAGAAGAGAGTCCGACTTATCCCCTTGAAGAATGCTAGGTAAAACGTTTTGCAATGAAATGTATAAAAGCAATTGAGGGCTAGCTAGAGATCAATTTAAGCAAACCAAATAGAAATAGCTATTATGAACAAAAGCTTCCAAGTATGTGTACAAATATGTCCGAACACAACACGATTTAGTAAGCACAAGCAAAAATTGCTGATAATAAACTATGAACAACGGGTGCGTTACCTAATTCGAGTGCAGGTGCGGGTACGGTTGTGGGTGCGGGACTCGGCAATTTAAAAAAAAATAAGGTGCGGGTGTGGCGGGGTACGGCAATTAAAAAATTATTAAAAATATTTTTATTTATATATTTTATATATTACTAAGCATTTTTTATATATAATAATAATAGAAAACTCATATAATAATAATAATAATAATAATAATAATAATAATAATAATAATAATAATAATAATAATAGAAAAATAAATAAATAGTAACAAGTACACAAAAGTTTTTGATACTTATTATTGACAAAAGTATTAAAATAGATAAGGCTTCTCATAAGTAAATTATAAAAAAAGTGATTTAATGGCTCACGAATTTGATATATATAACATATATTAAAATAAATGTAGTTTCTCTTAAAAAAAAAGGAAAAAAAGAAAAAGAAAAAAAAGGATAGATGTGGCTGTCACGTGTTTGGTCACTGGTCAGAGAGGCACAACAAACAAAAAAGACAAAAAAAAAAAAAAGGCTTTTAAGTTGGTGTTATCAAAAAAAGAGAAACAAAGCTCTTCCAAAAAAAGAAAAAGAAAAAGAAAAAACAGAACAGGAAGAGAAACAGAACAGAAGAAGCGAAGAAGACAAAGAAGCAAAGATATGATTTCAGTCCACCAGCGAAGCAAACATCTATATGATATTTGAATAAAATAAAATAAAAAGTCTCAAAAATGAAATTGTTGCCTTAGGCATAAAATTGTCTTAGTCTGACCCTAGACTTTACCACATTGTCTTTACAAACTATTGTGTTGCAAATCACCAAAAAAAAAATAATTCAAATACTCATTTATTAAAATTTTAAAATCCACCAATCGTACTTATTACCACATTAATCTATAAAAGTTTATGTAGAAAAATGCGTAATATTTTTAATAATTTCCAAAGAAAAGAGAAATCCTCAAAATCAAGGTAAAAACCATAATACGTTAGATATTAGATAGTAGCATAAGAAATACACCATTTATTGCAATTTCTTAACTTGTATAATCCCTTCTTGAAAAGTTTTTCTTAATGAATACTAGTCTATATCACTACTATTGTGATTGAGGATAGTGATAGACTTACAGTGTGTGTAAGTTGAAGACTTGGCATCAATGGTGTCTTTCCATGGTTCCACTCACCATCTTGACTTTTATCAAATTATTTTGTCAAATTAACCCAATCCAGATGCAAAGAATGACATCTAGTTCTCCGCAGCTAAGACTTCCTTCTTCTTCTTCTTCTTTTTTTTTTTTTTTTTTTTTTTGTGGGGAAAGGCTAAGAGATATAAGGGTTCATGTTTAAGGGTTAGGCCAAAGTTTTGTACATTTTAACCCATAGAATGCACTATAGTAGGGCCTTGGGAAATTTTTTTTGTCTTAGTTGCACAACAATTTCATCATCCACTTTATCATAATTTTTACCAAGCCTAGTGTTAACATTACCCGCATTTGGAGCTTTTGTTGTTGCTAATGTCCACACTCCATAGTGTGGTTTAAGGATGAGATGATGCAGACATTGAACTAGAATTTGAAATTAGAGGGAGCAGCTTTAGCAATGCTAGGTATATACTATAAGCAATTCAGGCAATCGCCTAGGGCCCCAAGTAAATAAAAGGCCTTATATTTTAACCAATAAGATTATTTCTTTTATTGTAATAGTATTAATTAAACCCAAATATGAGCAAATAAATAAAATAATATTTTTATATCAAATGAAAATAAGAAAAAAAAAATAGAGAAAGAAATGCTACATCTATAACATTTTTTACAACAAGTTTACAACAAATCTTAAAGTAGCATATTATTACAAGCTATTATTGATAGCAAAAAAATAATTCCAGTGTTGGGTTCAAATTATAATTTAAAACCAGTAATCACTTAACACCAAGGATTGATATAGCACTTCTAAAAAATAAGGCAATACACAAAAAATTTACAATATTTTTCATAATAGTTTAGTTGGCAAAGTTTTACTTGTTTTCATCTAAATCCTCTACTAACATTACTCTATTACTTACCACTATCAATCCATATTTGGTGCCAAATTCTTGTAATTAAAATTTCAATTGCTTTGGAATATGTATTTTGTGGGTTACTTATAAGTGGGAGAAAAAAAAAATTAAGATATAGCATGATAACTTACCACAGGCTCAAACTCCAATTTGGGTTGGAATGGACCGAAATAAATTAGAATGGCCATAATTTTATTCAAAGGAGAAAGGGGGGTTTCTGAAGAATAATGCTAGAGATACAAACTTTTTTACGAAAAAATTTAGAAACTGCTAATATAGTGAATAATTATTAGTAAATGAAAAAGTGATGTTAATGATAGGTCAAAATATTGTAAAATAGTTTGTACATATGGCATTACTCATTCCTGAATTCCACTAGAAAGGTATTGACAACATTGATAAGAACCCAATTCACTACATGACTCAGTCATTTATAACAAATTAACATTTCCTTTAAGAAGACCTACACGACAACCATTGAAGACTCAGCGTCAATGGTGTCTTTACATGGTTACCCACCATCTTGAATTTTATCAAATTATTTTGTCAAATTAACCCAAACCAAACACGAAGATTGACCTCTGGTTGTCCGCAGCTAGGACTTGTCTTTTGGATTAGCAAGGCCTCTTTCTTATTTTTATTTTTATTTTTTCGTGGGGAAAGGCTTAGAAATATAAGAAACATGTTTACGAGTTAGGCCAAAGTTTTGTACATTTTTAACCCATAAAATTTTCCTCCAAATATGGAATTCCAACTCATTTTGTGACCACTTATAAGACCGTATATAAAAATTTTAATAAAAATATATTTCATAAAATTATTTAAATAAATATCATAATTATTTAATAAATGATTTAACAAAAAAGTATATATACATGGAGACAAAACAAAAGACTTTGGCTATACATAGTATTTTGTCTTTGCACCGTGGCCTCTTGCTAGCGCATTTGCCACCTAATAAGTGGTCCCACTTCACTTTCATTAAATGCATAGAGTACACTATAGTGTAGGGCCTTGGGAGAAAAGTTTTTTGTCTTAGTTGCACAAAAATTTCATCATTCATTTTTTCTCAAAAAAAAAAAAACACAATTTCATTATCCACTTTATCATAATTTTGTCAAGCCTAGAGTAAACATTATCTGCATTTGGAGCTTTTCTTTTGTTTCTAATGTTCATAGTATGGAGCCAGTACTTGGAGTTAGAAAGAGGAATTTATAACTATATAAGTAATTGAGGCAGTCGTCTAGAGACCCAAGTATATAAAAGGCCCCCAAATGTTTAACTAATATGATTATTTTTATCATTGTAATAGTATTAATTAAAACCAAATATTAGCCAATAAATAAAATAATATTTTTTATCACACGAAATACAAGAAAAAAAGAGAGAGAAAGAAATATTATATCTATAACATTTTTCATAATATTTTTACAACAAATCTTAAGTAGCATGTTGTTACAAGCTATTATTGATCATAGCAAAAAATAATTTTTGTGGTGGGTTAAAATCAAAATTTAAAACCAGTAACAACTTAACACCTAAGATTTGACGTAACACTTCTCAAAATAAATAAAAAAATACACAAAAAAATTCACAACATTTTTCATAACAGTTTAGTTGGAAAAGTTTTACTTGTTCTCATCTAGGTCCACTACTAATATTACTCTTTTACTTACCACTATCAATCCATATTTGGTGCCAAAATTTTCTTGTAATTAGAATTTCAATTGCTTTGAAATTTGTATTTTTTGGGTTACATATAAGCAGGAGAAAAAAAAAATGATATAGCCCGATAACTTACTACAGACCCAAAGTCCAATTGGGTTGGAATTTACTGAAATAAACTAGAATGACCTGTAATTTTATTCAAGGGAGAAACCCAATTGGCTACGTGAATTGAAAGAGGATGCCGAATTAAACTCAGTCTATCAATTTATAGTATCACTTTTTTTTTTTTCATTCAAAAATGATGAACAAGAAATATATCAATTTGTTTTATTGTTTATTATTCTTCATTTTTTCTTGGTTCAGAAAAAAAAAAAAAAAAAAAAAAAAGCCAGTAACTTGGATGATATAAGAATGTTTAAAAACCTGTCCAAATTGTAGTTTATTGTACACATGTATCGGCCAACACTACCATTGAATATGTTCGCACGTAACTTGATGAGGGAGGAATTTAATTATGAGACAAAAACGACCACGTTTGGTGTGAGATCTAATATTACTTTGCATTTGTCTAGCATGTTAATTGATCTGTTTACATTTTAGCCACGTTTGGTTTTTTCTCACTTCAATGTTAGCATCGATCGTAGGTTTCCTTGTTCTTAGTCATTGTTGTTGTAGCCTCCATGTGTTTGAAATTCTTGTTTTTAAGAGCATTCTTCCCTTTTCTATAACCATGCCGTTTTGTTATCTATTCATAGTGTAGACCCCTGAATGTCGTTTGCAGGCTTTATTTTATAATTACAGGTCTGTTTGTATCAGGTAGCATATTTCCTTTCTTTAGCTTTAAGAAGAAAGAAAAATAACCAGTTTTACTCGTATCCAATACCTTCTTGGAAAGTGTTTCGCAGTAAATACTATTCTATATTACTGATATTATAAAGATTTCAATATTTGAGAGATAGCCTACACCATGGTAGTTGAAGACTTCACGCCATCGTACATTTCCACCCACCACCATGAGAAGTTTTTTTAAATGTTATTAAATAATTATAATTCAATTTCATTGAGAGAATACAATACGAAGAAATTATTTTACAAGATAGTCTCAAGGGGCGCCCCTCTCATATTTGATAATCCCACCTATAAGACCCACATTCTGTGAGAGGAATACACCATAATACATTCCCAATTGTTCATTACATATATTTTTCATGCATGGGTCAATCACATTGTGCATCTCCCTCATATGTAAGATAACCTGGATTTTCAACATTTAAAATGGCTGGCAAATTTGGCTTTAGTTTCCTCCTAAAAGGCATCTCTCTAGGATCTCATCATTTATGCTGAAAGGGGCTATACTTAATTTCTTGATCAGAACATTAGTTGTAACTTGTAAAACTAGACTACGCAAAGAATTAGAAAAAGAAGTGATTCTCAATGTTTTTACTTAGTCTAGTAATTGTGTAACTTTCGTGGGCATTTATAATGAAATACTGCTAATAGCAAATTCCATCCCATTCTTACTCACACTAGGCTTCCTCTTATTCACAATTTTCTACTTTTCCATGCTTAAATTTCAATGCAACACTTTATGAAATCATGCACATTCAAGTTATGATATCCAGTAATATACAATCTTGAAGACGCAATTTATTGCCTAGTTAGCACTAAGATGAGGGAATGAAAATTCTTGCAGCCTTAGCCAAAAACCATTGGATAGGTATTCTTTAGACGGAAGAGAGTACAGTCTTCACCTTTAGTGAAAATTTTGCTGATTTGACTGTAATTCTAACTTGTGCTGCTTCTATTGTGTTTGATTGGGAGAATGAAGGAGGAAGGAAGAGAGGTTTGATTAACATCCTAGAGTAAAAGTTAACATGAAGTTGCATTAAAAATTAAAGTATTCCCTACCAAATGCAAATAGCTTCGGTCTAAACCACATGGATGGATTATCCTCAAATGTGAATGAAAAACATTCTTAAGCGGACCAAAGGGACGGAAGTAGACCGAAACGGACCAAAGGGACCGAAGTGGATCAAGTTAGAGATGAACCAAATGAGCAGAAGTGCACCAAATGGACCAAAGTGGGCCGAATGGACTAAACGGACCGAAGTCGACCGATTTATATCAAAATGGACCAAATGGCAGAAGTGGATGGAATGGACTAAAGTGGACTGAAACGGACCAAAGGAACTGAAGAAGAAAGATTTAGATCGAAATGGACTAAATGAACAGAAGTGGACTAAATGGGCTGAAGTGGACTGGAAAGACCGAGTTAGACTCCAAGTGGACCGTATAGACTGAAATGAACCGAAGGTACTGAATTGGTCAGAAGTGGAACAAATGGGCCTACTTGGACTGAACTGGACCAAAATGGACCGAAGTGGTGTTTTTATTGATTTGGATTTTGGAGTACCACGTCAATTGTAGTCCGTGAGAAGCTAAAAATTTCCCATAGAATGGAGGATTTTTTTTCATTAAAACTATGATTTCTAAAGTTTTACAAAACAGAGAATTAGAACATGTGATGTTCTCAATTTTTTACAAAAGAAAAGGAAATATGTTCACCTCATTTTACGTATTAAACATTGAAATTCTTTTATATGATAACCTGAAATTGTCTCAAAATTAAATTAAAAAAGAAAAGAAAAAGAAAGCTAGGGAAACTATAAGATGGACACATCGAATTCTATTACCAGTTTAGAGATTGCATAAGCAAGCACTTCTTAGAAGACTGTCTTCCCCTGCAATCCGTCCAACTTCGGACCCATGAAGGAGACTGCTTCTCTTCCTCTGATTCTAATTTTCCTAGTTTTCCATAGTTTGGTGTGCTTTATTTTTGCTTTCATTCTGTTAGATTCTGAAAATCTTGAGCATAAAACTTATTTTTCAAAATCACGTGTTTTGCATTCTACATTGATAGGCATGTTTTCCCTCTGACCTTGTTGTTTTTCAACTGGGATCAAGACGGAGAACTCTTTCTCATTTGGTGATCAATATGTGCACTTCAATATCAGCATTCCAGCGTAGGTTTCCTTGTTCTTGATCAAAATCAATAGCATCATATGGGAACTTCACTATACTCTGTAGCCTCTCATTTGACTACCAGTTTTATTTGTTATGTTCAAAGTAGATTAAAATGTGCTTGATTTGGAGAATCCATATATTTTGCATGAATCAGACCCCAAGGAAATGCGAATTAATTGAAGAGTTTTCCAAAGAAGAGCAAGGGGAATATAATCAGTAAGTGTGCTACTGCTGGAGCATCTGGGTAAAAGGTAGACCACAGATGGCTTCATTGTCTGCATTTGTAGCTTTTATTTTGTGTTTAAGGAGGTTAAATTCACCTTTGAAATCTAATGCAATATTTTCATGTGCATGGTTAGGGCGCGTTTTTCTGATTTAAAGTGTAATCATCTGTGGTTTTACGGTGAACCTCACAGCCGATTACAGAGGAGATTCGGAGACTTGATGCAAGGTGATTGGAATCATGTTGATATTTCATGTAAAATCAATCACCTTTACATACAATGGACTCAGACGCGGGAGACCCTTCAAGCTCCTCTAGTCCCTGTTGACATCTGATTCAAGGCGTCCAGTGGATTTACTCAGCATATGGTAATGTGTTTGATATGGGTTCTTCTTTAATAGCCAATCCCTTTATAAAACGATGACTCCATTTTCAATCTATATCCACTGTCAAAGAAACTGAGTCCAATGCAAAGGAATATGCCCAGGTATGTTGCATGCTTGCATTTTATCTGAATTTACACGCAATCGTTAACGAAAATCTGAAAGTAATCAATTGAATTTCGTGCCAGGTAT
Source organism: Castanea mollissima (assembly GCA_014183005.1). Lineage (NCBI taxonomy): Eukaryota > Viridiplantae > Streptophyta > Magnoliopsida > Fagales > Fagaceae > Castanea > Castanea mollissima. The sequence continues at coordinate 66,806,202 of JACAVU010000003.1, forward strand.
TTCTTTTTTCATTTTAGGATTTTTTTAATTATTTATGTTTTTTTTTTTTGGCTCTGGTGGTTGCATTGCTAAAATTTCGTGCTGTTGTCAAGCTATTCTTAAAGGTACTCAAGTGATGTCAAACTTGATAGTGGAGACTGGACAATGTTCCCATTGAAGTGATTGTTAGAGAGATCCAATACTCGGAGTGATGTCAAGTTTGCCATACATGAAGGTAGTCTCCCTTCAAAATTATTGCCGCTGAGGTCCATCTCTTGGAGCTTCTTAAGTTCACACCAGCCTGTATAATGTGATAATTAGTTATTAGGTTCTACTATTGTGATTATTCGAAGCAATATCATTGTGAAAAGAAAAACCCTACCTCGATCAGGTCGGGTGCCATTCAGTCCACAATATCTCATTGCCAATACATTAAGAGAAGTCATAACTCCAATTTTACGAAGAAGACTTTTATCAATCGATGAACCATCCAACTTCAACAGCTCAAGGTTGTTTAGTTTGCTCAACTCTAAAATAAAAGCAGAAAGCTTAAATTAGTACTAATTGACATGGTAGAGCATAAATTAGTACTAATTGTTCAAAATTATTAAGCTACCGCACAGAAGTGTTAATGTACCCAAGACCACTTCCATAACTAAGATTCTTTGAAAGAAAGTAATTTTATTTTATCTAATTATAGTGTATAGACTATCACATAATGTGGCAATCTATATACTTTCATACTTTAGAATTTAATTCAAATTATGAAATTAATTTATTTCAACTAGAGATGATGCTTTTCCTTGAAGATCTCAATCTTATTTTAAGAGTGTGTTGTTAACCGTTTTTTTTCCCGTTTTTCTACAACATCTAAATCTTTTTTCTTTTTTTTTTGCTACAGTACTTCCAATTTAGGTAAATTCGTTTTTATACAAATCATATCAAAACCATTTTTTTTTATTTGAACTTTTCAATTTGTAAAATCTAGCTGATGTCCCATTTGATGTGCGTGTTTGCTATAAGTTTATTTTGAAATATTTGATAAGAAATTATTTTTATGATCAATTTATAATACTAAATAAGTATTATAATATTTGATGAATGAACTTCAATTATTCACAAGTCATTAGAAAAATAGATAATGTATTTTTTTAGATTAATATAATTTAGAATATGAATCTATTGTAATATTGTTGTGAGGCTCTTAGGGCGTGGATTTTGTTTGAATTACTCTAGTTGTGTGCAACACCGTTGGAGAAACATTTTATTCGTGGGTTACAAAAGTAGGAATATAGAACGAGTTTGAATTGCCCGCTCTGGGCAACGTAGAACAACCTTGAAGCTCCTATGTGATTGTTGGTTTAGGTCAAGAAAGGTATGCTAAAAAAACCGATATTAAAATCTCTGTTGTGTAGTCTTTGTTTTTAACATTTTGAATACAAAATTTTAACAAGACGAACATAGATTATGATACTTATGAAAGACAATAAGTTTAGTCTCATTGAATTTCAAGAAATTTGGTTGTCGATATTTAGAATAGGGTTTTTATAGAGATTTTCTACTGTTATGCCAGTGATTAAAAGTAAAATGCCAAACAACGCCACCTTGATGTCAATGGTATAGCTTACCTTTAGTAGTAAATGATCCCTCCAAATTGTTAATTGAGAGATCTAATGTCTTCAACGATGGGAAGGCAGTTAATGACTCAAGAACTCGTGCACTAAAATCATTCCCACTCAAGTCTAGGAGTTGCAGCTTAGTTAAGATGTTTGAATCTGTAGGGCAAAATGAAATATCTCAAAAACATCGACATGATAATTTCATTTGGCATACTATACAAAAGAAGTATTTGATTCGAATCAATGAACATATATTTTTATGGCCTATATACCTTTTGTTGTCACAAAGTCATGGATATTATTCCCATTCAAGTAAAGCTCCTCCAAGTTGCTAAATGCTTTAAATTCTACAATGAAAAAATTACATAAAAAATCATGAGAAAAAAAAAAAGGAACTTCAGTGCATAAATACTTTTCATTTAAAATAGCTAAGGAAAAAAAGGGTGAAATTTAGTTGCATAAATATCAATGATTGATAGGAGGGAAATAAGAAATGTTACATGCTCAATAAGCGTGCATGAAACACTCTTCCAATAATATTCATTTGCAAATTAATGAGAGTTTTACCTTTGATATGGATTGGTCCATTCAAACTGTTGTTACTCAAATCTAGTTCCTTGAGTGACGCAATACCACTTAAGGATTGTAGAATGCTGTGATTGAAATTATTACCATTCAAGTGAAGCACCTCCAGCTTGCTCAACAAAGAGAATCTTTGAAAACCTGCAATTTTTAGATTATTCAATTTGCATGTCTATGACTTTATATTCCCACAAAACAGTACAAAATGAATCTTAACATGCAACTAATCTATGGTCTACATTTATTTTTAAAGAAAAGGTAAAAAAAAAAAAAAAAAATTCAAACAATTTACTTTGGTCAAACAAATTAGTTGGAGGATTTTACCCGAAAGGCTTACCTTGGATTGAATTATTAAAATCATTTCTCCCCAAATATAGTTCCTTGAGGGAAGCAATTCCACTTAAGGATGAAAGAATGCTGTTATTGAAATTATTACCACCCAAGTGTAGCACCTCCAATTTGCTCAATGCAGAAAATTTTTCAAAACCTGTAATTTTGATGCTTCAATTTTCACATATGCAACTATATATTCCTAGAAAACAATATAAAATGATTCCTAAAATACAGTAATTTTTTTCTCGACTATTTTTTTTATTTAAAAAAGGTGTAATAGAAAAAAAATTTAGAATATCAACAAATTAAATACTTCCAACTTTTCTTAGGATATAAAATTGGTACCTTCATTTGGGACCCATCCATGAATCCAATTATAACTCAAATCGAGGTATTGGAGCTCTTCAAAGGGAAAAAAACAGAGAGGCATTAAAGTACCAACCTACCTCACCCTGAAATCTCCAAGACATCATACGATAAAGAGTAAGTTGGATTACACGGCCAGTCGTGATGTTGCACTTGACTCTTTCCCACTCACAGCAATCACTCTCTTTGTTGCCTAAGTCCCAATGAGGAAAATAATATTCATCAGCGTAGTTGACGATGGAAGCTTTGAATTGCAAGAGAGCAATTCTCTCTTGCTCCCAACAACCAAAGCACCCATTCATACCAAAATGAACCAAAACTAAAACCACCGGCCACCACCAATAACGTCCCAACAACTCCATTACTTTTTCTTTTTCTGATTTTCTATAACAATAAGATTGACAAAGTTTTTGCTCAACTCTGATTTATACTTCAAAGCAAAATAGGTTTGAGTTGAAATAACACTACCATCATTCTTATATATATACCCACTACACATACAACTTTCTTAGATCATATCTTGTGCTTTTTCCAAAAGCAAAACATTACATCCATTATTTCACATGACTTGGACTAAGTTTTCACAGTTGAATCATGGTGTCTTTCCACCCAACTACAATGACGATTTTATTAAATAAAAAAAAAGGTGCCAGAAGGTAATTTATTTTATATGATACTGAAAATAAAGCAAAAGAAAGAATTTGTTTTTATGAGCCTATTCATTGTTTTTTGTCCGGCTGGCTTGTACAGTGTGGTCCCATACAAAGTTGTGAATAACTCTCTGATAAAGTTCAAAGTTTTGAATAAACGCTTTCAACTCTTCAAAATTTTGTCTTTGTCTACCGACATAGCTGTGTATTGTAGGCTTTAGCTTTAAATTTTAAATTTTTTTCCTATTTTTTATTATTTCTATTTAACATTCTAACAATTGGTGTATCTTATTTAGGGAAAAAAAAATCTATATATAATTATTATTATTAAAATATATTATGTGAGACAAATAAAATATAATTATAATAAAGACTTTTAAATATGTGTGTATATATATAAACTGAAACAACTTTTGGTACGAGCCTCTTTTAGACTATATTTTTGGTTTTTTGGGTTTTATAAGATTATGTGTTTTTTGTTTAGCATTTGTTTTTTTGTTTGGCATTTGTTGTGACTGGGTACAATTTGTTTGGCATTTGTTGTGACTGGGTACAATTTGTTTGTTTATTAAATTTAAATATTGTACATAAAATGAGTACTAATAGATTGATTGATAGCTTTCCACTAGTGAATCAGGCAACTCAAGTGCTCTACTATGGAGAATTGTACTTCATTGGGTGTTATTGTACTTTTTTACTTGCTCCTTGCCATTTCTTTGACAATTCATACAAGATAGCAGCTTACTAGTAATATTAATACACGGAAGTTAAATTCAAGCCATTTCAACATAGCCGTCCAATTCTTTTCATATTTGATAACAATTGGCAAACCCCTAAGCCCCAAACCCACTTTCTCTAGCCATGGTTTTCCAGGCACCGAAGCTCCGTATCATCTACTTGTTAATAAGCATTTCCTCTTGCTCATAAACCTTGTGCAACTCAGATATTCTTCAACTACACCGATTTCAACAACAAACCTATAAACCGAACAGGAAACGCTTCGATATCAGGTTCAGTGATGCAACTCACGCCAGATGAAGTGGACAACTGGGGTCGAGCCATATATTCAGAGCAGATGCATCTTTGGGACGAGAAATCAAAAAAAGTGGCCAACTTCACTTCCAACTTCTCCTTCATCATCGATTCTCAAGGTAAAGACAACTATTCAGATGGGATCACGTTCTTCCTCTCAACCCCAAATTACTCTACTCCTAGCCCAAAAGATGGCTCCGGCCTCGGCCTTCTGAGCCGCGTTCAAATGAGAGAGTCCACTTTCCTGGCTGCAAATAAATTTGTTGCAGTGGAGTTTGATACATTTCAAAATATAGAATATGATTAAGTGAATTCAGTTCGTGAACATGTTGGTATCAATATCAACAACATGACGTCTCAGATCTCTACACCATGGAATTGTACTATTAAGGAGAATAGAACATATAGTGCAAGTATCAATTACGATTCTAGTACGCAAAATTTAAGCGTTACCTTCACTGGTTTCAATTATGATAACACCTTTATTCAACAGCACCTTTCTTTTGTAATTAATTTGACAGATCATTTACCAGAATTGGTTGATTTTGGGTTCTCAGCTTCGACAGGATTGCTTTCTGAGTTGCATATTCTTTCCACTTGGTCTTTTGAATCGACAGCACCTTCTACGATTCAGCAATCGCCAGCACCTTCTGTGGAGAAGAATAAAGATGAGCCAAAGACAAAATTGGTGGTGGGCCTGAGTTTAGGTGTATGCATTTTAATTATTGGTTTGGTGTTGGTTTGCTTTGTGTATAGGAAAAAGTGTCGTGAAGGGAAAGGAGAAAAAGAAGAGGAGCTTGGCTTTAATCTTTCAATGGATGATGAATTCGAACAAGGTATTGGACCAAAGAAGTTTTCTTATGACGAAATAGTTTCTGCAACGAGCAACTTTGCAGAGGAAAATAAGCTTGGACAAGGAGGGTTTGGTAGGGTTTATAAAGGATATTTGAGGGTCATAAATTCCTATGTTGCTATTAAGAGAGTTTCAAGGGGATTGAACAAGGGATAAAGGAGTATATATCTGAGGTGAGGATTATTGGTCGACTTAGGCATAGAAATTTGGTGCAATTAATTGGTTGGTGCCACGAGAAAAATGATCTTCTTCTAATTTATGAGTTCATGTCAAATGGCAGCTTAGATTTGCATCTTTTCAAAGGTAAAAGCTTGTTAACATGGGTGGAGAGGTACAATATTGCCCGAGGCCTAGCATCAGCACTGCAATACTTGCATGAAGAATGGGAACAATGCGTGTTGCATAGGGACATAAAGTCAAGCAACATCTTGTTGGATTCAAATTTAAATGCAAAGCTTGGGGATTTTGGCTTAGCTAGACTCGTGGACCATGTAAAGGGATCACAAACCACGGCTTTGGCAGGGACCATGGGCTATATGGCCCTTGAATATGTTTTCTCGGGCAGGGCCAGCAAGGAGACAGATGTATATAGTTTCGGGATTGTATTATTGGAGATAGCTTGTGGAAGAAAACCAGCTGAACCATATGCAAAACAAGATGAAATTATTATGTTAGAGTGGGTTTGGGAGCTTTATGGAGCAAGGAATCTTCTTAAGGCAGCTGACCTAGATTGGGTGGAGATTTTGATGAGCCGCAAATGGAACGGTTGATGGCTGTTGGACTTTGGTGTGCTCATCCAGATTACAATGCCAGACCATCAATAAGAAAAGCCATTCATGTGCTTGATTTTGAAGTTACATTACCCATTCTTACCCCTCCAATTATTGTATCAACATCTCCAACTAGAATATCAGGAAACCACGACGCTTCAACATCTTCAACTAGTAAATCAGGAAACCACGACGCTTAGTCATCTAGACCTATCAGAGGTCGAAGCATCAAGACTCAGGGCAAGAAGAGGCAGAGCAGATCAATGAAGATGTACATGGCTAAGCTACTTGTGGTTTTAGTCTATGTATTGTATGTAGCTTAAATTGTGTGTAGTTTAGTTAGTCTTGTAAATAGTTTAGTGATGCATGTGATTGTGCACGTGTGAGCTTTTAGTTTTTCTGTTAAGAAGCTATTATAGTTGTTAAGTTAGTTACTTAGCCTCTGAATTTATATAAGGATCAATCCCATGTATCATTAAGCAAGTTAATGAGAATTTCATTCTTAGCAAATCTCTCATAAGCCCGGTAGCAACACTGGTTCCTCACAGTTCACAGCATATTCTAAAGCTTATGCATCTACTTAATAAATTCTATACTCGCACTTTGTTGATGCTAGGTAAATTAATTCTTGGAGCATAATGCATTTAAGCTATCAAAAGGAGGGGAAGAGCCTGAACCTTTAGTGAAGTCTGTCTAGAGTTTTGCGTAAACAACTACAGCTTTGGAACTAAGAAATAAAATGTGTCTCTTACTACATGTCGTTTAGTTGTTCACACTTTACCCTAAGGAAGTCACACTTATGTCACGTGACCAATTTGTACAACCTAAATATATCACTATCTAATTCTTTGTAGATTTACTATTCATTATTGACAAGTATTATTACGTTCTTGTTACCCAGATTTGATTGGTGGAGTGAGTGTTGAGTGCATGGCATCATTGTTGTCCAGCTCATCACACTCAATTAGACACCTCACTAAGGCAAGACTCAAAGTCTTCTTACATTTCCTGGGCAAAGACTTTTGAGTGTGTCTCACACGCAAAAGAGGTCAAAGGGTTGTTGAGGATATAATGTGGTTCATTCGGCCATTTGGTAATATGAGAACAGCTTGCGAGAGAGAGAGAGAGAGAGAGAGAGAGAGTTGTTCATTAAGGCAAGACACAAAGTCTTCTTGCCATTATTGGGCTGAGTTTGAGTTTCTCTCACACGCAGAAGAGGTAAAAGGGTTGAAGGTATTAATCGTGGCCATTCGGCCATTTGGTAAATGAGAACAACATGAGAGAGAGAGAGCGAGAGAGAGAGAGAGAGAGAGAGAG
>JACAVU010000003.1:66813802-66913802 GCA_014183005.1 Castanea mollissima
TTCATTTGGTGATCAATATGTGCACTTCATGTTACAGCATTGTAGGTTTTCCTTGTTCTTTGTCATTGTTGTTGCAGCCTCCTTGTGTTTGAAATTCTTGTTGATGCTATTGTTTGAAAGTAATTGGATAGACGTCGTTTGCCTGGATAACTCAAAATAGGATAGGAAAAACTTGCATGGAATCAAACTTTTCTAACTGCATGTTCATATTCTTTACGTGGTATAAACCTTGAAAGATGACCTACATATAATATGAGCGTTATTAGAAGAGTACTTCTTGTTCCTTATGGGGAGTTCTGTTACACAGATCTTAAGAGCATTCTTCCCTTTTCTATAACCATGCCGTTTGTTATCTTTTCTTAGTATAAACCCCTGAATGTCGTTTGCAGGATTTATTTTATTATTACAGCTGTTTTGCATCAGGTAGCAAAAGTCAGATTTCGTTTCTTTAGCTTTAAGAAGAAAGAGAAATAACCATTTTTACTCATATCCAATACCTTCTTGGAAAATGTTTTACATACAGTAAATACTAATCTCTATCACTAATATTATAAACATTTCAATATTTGAGAGATAGCCTAGACCATGGTAGTTGAAGACTTTGCGTCATTGTATCTTTCACACCCACCACCATGAGAAGGTTTTTTTTTTTTTTTTAAATGTTATTTAATAATTATAATTCAATTGCATTGAGAGAATAAAATATGAAGAAATTATCTTAGAAGACATTCTCAAGGGGCACCCCTCTCATATTTGATAATCCCACCTATAAGACCCACATTCTGTAAGAGGAACACACCATAACACGTTCTTAATTTCTCATTACATAAATTTTTTCATGCATGGGTCAATCACATTGTGCATCTCCCTCAAAAGTAAAGATAACCTGGATTTTCAACATTTAAAATGGCTAGCAAATATGGCTTTAGTTTCCTCCCAAAGGAATCTCATCATTTATGCTGAAAGGGATTATACTTAATTTCTTACTGTTGCTATGAATGTGATCACTTTTGCTAATAATATGAATGGATACAACGTCAAAGAGGATTGAAAAAAGTCGCTTGTTGAACTTATGTTTTTTTATAATGAAATACAGCTAATAGAAAATTCCATCCCCATTCTTACTGACACTAGCTCTTTTTCTTCACAATTTTCTACTTTTCCATGCTTAAATTTCAATGCAACACTTTATGAAATCATACACATTCAAGTTATGATATCAAGTTGTTAGGTTCTAAGACCTTAGGGACTAATGTATTAGAACTTCAATGTGTATTTTGTATTGTGTTGGGCAACCATGATCAAAACATAGAGTCTTGGTTTGGCTTACTCAAAGTGTAGTTTGTTTTTTTTGCAGAATTTCTAACTTAGCCTAAGCCCGTTTGACGTGTAGGGTTTTTGTTTTATGTCTCATATAAATAGACCTTAGCTACGTTTTTAGGCTTTTGAGATGCTGTGTGTTTGAATCTCTTGTGAGATTTAAAGGTGTTTACCTTCATACACACTTAGAGTTATCAAAGATCATGATTGATGTCAAGAGCTTGGTGATCGCTTCAATTACTGCACAATGAACATTTAAGAAGTTCAAGATTCATAAGTAGGAGAACTTGTGCTTGCAGTGGATCAAAGAAAGAAGTAATCCGTGGACTCGGAGCTATCACGTAGTCGTGGTAGTAAGTTTTCTACTTGAGATAACAATAATGTTAGTGGTCTAAGTTTTATTGTATAAACTTCAATTCTTTCATAGTGGATCTGTTTTACCTTGAGGATAACTAGGTTAAATCCTCCCCAGGTTTTTTTTTTCCGGTTTGGTTTTCCTATCATCAAATTTTTGTGTTTTTTATATTTCCGTATTATATTTATTTTACTATTGTGATTCAACCTAGTGTTAATTAACAATTTTTTAATCAACTTGGAATAATATTAGGTTAATCAACTAGTAATATACAATCTTGAAGACGCAATTTATTGCCAAGTTAGCACTAAGATGAGGGAATGAAATTCATGCGGCTTGAGCAAAAACCATTGGATAGGTATTCTATAGATGGAAGAGAACTTCACCTTTAGTGAAAATTTTGCTAATTTGACAGTAATTCTAACTTGTGCTGCTTCTATTTTGTTTGATTGGGAAATGAAGGAGGAGGAAGAGAGGTTTGATTAATATCCAAGAGTAAAACTTAACATGAGTTGTATACTTGCCATTCTCTCACCTTAATGACAAGTGCCAACTTATCATGAACTTGCATTAAATTAAGTACCCCCACCAAATGCAAAAGCTACTGAATTATCCTCAAATGTGAATGAAAAAGTGAAAAACATTTTTAGATAGACCGAATAGACCGAAGTGGACTGAAACAGACTAAAGGGACCGAACTGGACTGACTTAGATCAAAATGGGCTAAATGGACTGAATAGACTGAAGTAAACAAGAAGGGCGGAGTTGGACTAAGGTGGACTGTATACCGAAATGGACCGAAAGAACTGAATTGGACAGAAGTGGAACAGATGGACAAAAGGACCTAACTTGACTGAAATGGTGTTATTATTGATTTGGAGTACCACATCATTGCAGTCCTTCCGTGAGTAGCTAAAAATTCCCCATAGAATATGGAGGATTTCTTCATTAAATCGATGATTTCTAAATTTATACAAAACAAAGATTAGAAAGTGTGATGAAGCATGTTCTCAATATTTTACAAAAGAAGCATGTTCTTTTACAAAAAAAAGGAAATATGCTCACCTCATTTTACATATTAAACATTGAAATTCTTTCATATGATAACCCGAAATTGTCTCAAAATTTAATTTTAAAAAAAAAAGCTAGGAAAACTAGAAGATGGACACATCGAATTTGGTTACTAGTTTAGAGATTGCATAAGCAAGCACTTCTTTGAAGACTATTTTCCCCTGCAATCTGTCCAACTTCGGACCCATGCAGGAGACTGTTTCTCTTCCTCTGATTCTAATTTTCCTAGTTTTCCATAGTTTGGTGTGCTTTATTTTTGCTTTGATTCTGTTAGATTCTGAAAAACTTGGACTTAAAACTTATTTCTCAAAATCGCACGTGTTTTGCATTATACATTGATAGGCATGTTTTCCCTCTGACCTTGTTGTTTTTGAGCTGGGATCAAGACGGAGAACTCTTTTGCCTTTGGTGATCAATATGTGCACTTCAAAGTCAGCATTCCAGCGTAGGTTCCTTGTTCTTGATCAAAATCAATAGCATCTCTAACTTCACTATACTTTGTAGCCTCTCATTTGACTACAAGTTTTATTTGGAGAATCCATATATTTTGCATGAATCAGACCCCAGGCATTGTGAAAATTGAAGAGTTTGCCAAAAAAAAAGCAAGGGGAATATAATTAATAAGTGTGTATTTATAGAACAAAGCCCAAGCTTAACTATATAACAACCAATCCACGTTATACGGATCTAATCCGTGATTCAAGGAGCTAAGCTCACAGTTTTCGCGCCAAGTCTAACAGTTTCTGAGTTCACAGAGAACGGTATCGTTTTAAGACTCAATTTCTAACACATATGACATAAGCAATACGGTGCGTTCTGATAAATGCATTCTAGTGAGAAAACGGTGCGTTTTGCTTCTTTTTTCAAATTCTAACGATAACTCCCAAATCTATCTTCAACCTCACTAAAACCAGACTCTTATATTTATTATTATTATTATTATTATTTTGACTTTGGTGGTTGCATTGCTAAGATTTCGTGCTGTTGTCAAGCTATTCTTATCCTAGCTTGGTGTAGATAAATTCCTCCGCTACTAAGTCTAATGCATGATCTTATCAATTTAGGCCTTAAAATTTGTATATGTTTGTGAGGATATAGTAGAGTACGGATTTGGGAATGAAATGGATGGATTTGCAGGCTTTATTTTATAATTACATGACTGTTTGCATCAGGTAGCAAAAATCAGATTTCGTTTTTTATTTAAGAAGAAAAGAAAAATAACCGGTTTTATAGGTTTAGTATATGCTAGTTTTTTATAGATGCTTGACTCTCCTCATTTGCCATTTGCAGGAGTAGATATGATGAACCATAAAGTTGAGTAGAACTGGTGGAGCAGATCCTGATGGAAATCAACCTGGTGATCTTTATATTGTCATTAAGGTGTGTATATATATATATACTTTTTTTTTTTTTTCTTTTCTTTTTTTTTTTGTTTGTTTAGTGTGTCATCATTTGTTTATTTTTAGTGCGTACTTCATTGCTTGGATGCCTTCCCCCCAACTCCTAAACTGTAAAATATCTTTGCTTTTCTGCAGGTTCGCGAAGATCCTGTTTTCCGAAGAGAAGTGCTGACATTCATGTAGATGCTGTTTTGAGTATTACTTAGGTAATGCTTTCCAATGTCTTTGAAAGTTTGGATTTGTGTTAAAATACAAGAGCTGTTTAGACCCTCAAGTGTGCAAAACAAGAGTAAATGTGCGCAATGAACCGATACTATTCTAGTGCATAAATTGAACAACAAACTATAAAAGTAAAGTACAAGAGTAAGGGAAGGATGAAAACACAAGATAACACGCCAATGTATTATCGAAGAGAAAACCGAATAACTTGGCAAAAAACCTTTTCGTTACCTCCAAGCGGTAATTGATCCACTGGAGAATAAGTTGGAGTACACGAATAACAAAAGACCCTCCAAGCCTAGTCTACCTAATGTACTTGAGTCCTTCAAGCTCTTGCTACCAACAAACTTTATAGAGTCATGTCTTCTTTAGTTTTTCGGATCCCACAATATGCCCGATTGCATCCGCCAGCCTCACCGGCTTCTTTTGGCAAATCCCCAAAGCTTTCCACACTCCAAAACACTCTTTACACTGAAAAGGTGTGGGTTTGTTTAAGTACAAATCTCCTCTCAAGGTATGACAATGAAAGAAGGAGAAGAAAGGCTAGGATGATTTTTCACTAAGAATTAGTAGCTCTCTCTCTAAAAAATGGGTGTGTGTGTTTGTAGAAAACCTATCTAGTGATTTTCTCTCTGAATGGTGTCCTTACACATTTGTGGGTAATGAGGGTATATATAGTATGGGTGAAGGGTAAGAAAGTCACACTTAAAAATCCTTTAGGCAGAGAGTTTCGCGGGTGTCTCACGAGAAGATCTTACTCACGAAACACTCGCGAAATCCTCCAGGCTGGCATGACGCTTCAGCTTCCAGCATGTGCTTCTCACGTGGCTCTTTGCGAGTTAGCATCTAGCGAGATAGTCGTGAAATCCACTGATCTTCAATTAAGCTTAATTTTTCACCAACTTAATACTAAACCCAATACAATAAAATCCCACAAAAATACAAGAAACAAATTAAAGTAAGTATAACACTTTTTTTCATGAAATAAAGCTAAAATAACATAGTTGTAAATCACAATTTTACAATCTCTCCATTTGGCTATTGCATGACAAAACACCCTATAACAAAATCTAGATTTAAATGTGAGTTTGGGAACAATGACAAAACTTACTCATACCTAAATCTAGAAGCTGTGAAGCACTTGAAACATATATACCTATAACCTGAAACACTTGCACAAAACACATTAAACCCTCAAGGTAAAGCAAGTAATAAAAGGAAAAATATAATGTAACAAGTAAAATGCGATCAAGTAAACATGATGTGAAACATATGAGCGACTTGATCATACACCAAAACAATCATATGGAAATGACTACAATGATCATAAAGCAAAGCAAATGATCATTCGAATATGAAATCATTAAGCACAAAGATATAAGGATATATGCATTTCCAACATTAAACCAATGCAAAACATCAAAGTATTTGCATTAAGGATACAAGATCCAACAAGGGTACAAGAACACACAACCAATGCAAAACACCAAAGTATTTGCATTAAGGATACAAGATTCAATAAGAGCATAAGTGTGTTCCAACACATAAACACAATACAATGAGAGCAACAAAGCATAGATACTAAAATAACTCAAAGCACCATAAAACAACGAGAAAACAAGCATAAAGTAAAACAAGGTTTTCTCATAAAAAGTTGTCTTCTCCCTCTTGGTATATGCATCTCCCCTATGACTTTCTCCCCCTACGAATGTGCACGAGGTAGAATTTCTCCCCCTAAGAATGTGCACATAAGTCATATAAAAATGACGAAACACAACGGTATGCACTCCGATACCTTCATTTTGTAGGTATCAGTGGCCTGTAGTGCATGGATGTCTTGAACAGTGTGTTGTATGAGATTTTTGAATAAAATAGCTATTGTGTTTCGTGTGAGGAAATATTAATTGCATTCAGGTCTTTGCTGAGAAAAAGCTAAATGCCTAAGATAAAATTATCTTTGAATTTATTTTGAATATTTGCACTTTGTTTGTTTTAGAATTAACCTTTTCTGAAAAATGAGTCATTTTTCAAAGAGCATTTTATGGAAATCTATCTCATTTTTCGATGTTTGATAAAGACCTTGAAAATAAGCTTGCGAATGTTTTCTTGTGTTTGGTATGCATAGATTTTTTATAACATTTCCTGTATATTTTAAAACATGTGTATTATTTAAACCAACTAATGTAATCAATATAAATGAAAAACCAAGAATGAATTTGGTTTTCATACTAATATTTTGACGATAAATACAATAAAAAATAGTTATTCAATTTTCATGATCTCTATCAATCATCTTGCTCATATATGTGGACAATAATTCTCATAATTCAAAATAACCATAAGCTCCATTTTAAGTATTTCAAAATGCCACATAGGCCAAATAGTTTAACCTACAAAATAATCTAGTACAAATAGTTTGATAAATACCAAAATGCCAAGTTGTTCAAATTGACACGTCCACATTCAAACAAAATGCACCTACATAATCAAAATTGGCTTAAATAGTTGTCAAAGAAGTTCTGTAGCCATTGTCTATGAAGCTTGTCATTTTTCAACATTAATGCATAACTTACACTTATTAGATATTGGACTAATGGGCAATTTAGTAATCTGCAATTATGAAGTGAATAGAGGTTAAACTTAAATGTCGGACACATGGGAAACTGACCTAGGGATGCATATATATTCTTAACATGTATTTGTGGTTGATGGAATCAACATTTTTGGAGGTCAGCCTATTTTCTATCCTGTGGACAAAAACATCTCAAATAGTATATATTTAATGGATGAAAGAAGAGTACCCACAATATACTTCTCACTATGTATACCAGGATAAAGATTGGAAATGGACTAAAAGTATGGTGATAAAACAATAAGAACTAACACTTGAAAATGTGGAAAATTATCTTTACAGAAGATTTTCCAGCGAGTTTTTGAGTTTTGTAGACGAATTCCAAGAAGTCACTTGTTATAATGTTTCTTAACACCTCCTCAGTCACCTACTAGCAATTAAGAAAGAAGGTTTAAGGGCCTATAGGTTGATTTTGGTTTCAAAAATGGAATATAAAGCTAAAGATAGATATTCTTAAAGATACATTTCAAGAATTTTCTGGCAGTAGAAAAATTTAGGTACTTTTTGATTTGTTTCTATAATTATTATATCGCTAAAAGCCGTTAGAGGAATGATAAAATAATTGAATTACATTTTTTCCGTTAATAAAATCTTCATTACTTATAAAAAAATTATTTTTGATCTAGTTGTTTATTTATTTATTTTGGGTTTATGGATTGCAAGCAATTTTGGGGGAACAATCCAAGTCCCAACTCTCATAGGAGATGTAGTCTTTAAGGTTTGTTTATTGTTTATATATGATTAGTACTTGTGCAATGGTAAAATTTCATTTTTGACTGTTTTCTTTGTTAAGATTCTGTCAGTTCATTTGGAATTTACTCATTCGACTTGATTATTGGACTTGACCGCCACATGGGATGGTAACCGTATCAAGTAATAATGAGATCTAGTTTGTTTGTTGAGGTTCTTTCATTCGTCCCTTTGTTGGTACAAGAAAAAACCAAAGCCAATAGCATCTCTCTATCCCTCCATGTCATTTTTATGGGGTTGGCTTTTAGCATAAGATCTAGCTTCTTGTAGAGGTTCTTTCTTGTTCTAGTTCTCTATAGTATCATGATCTAACTAATTTCTGATATTTAGGTTCGCTCTGGCAGAGAGAAGGTTGTTAGAGGTGTGTAATTATTTTCTTACAAATCACAATGGTAGTTATATGAGGCGACATCATTTGATCACTTGCATCTAGAGTATCTAAGTTGTTATTGTACATATTATTTATTGTTCTTTAATATTTTTCACTATTGAGAAAGGCAAGTCGGTTTATCTGTCATTTTGTATTATGTTATGAATAATGTCACGTACATGGATATTTAGATGTCACTTTGAATAAACCTTTTGAATATATAGATGGTTCAATGTTTACTGAAGCATTTAGAAAGTTAAACATTATTCAATTGGTTTTCTTTGGAGCTGTCAGATCATACAAGTGCTTGTGCATAGGATTGGATGTCCCCATATTCTGGTTTTGAACATTGTGAATTCATGAGCATGTTTTATGTGATTTGGCAGAGTTCATGGTAAGTAGAAAAACAGTTAGACAATATTTCGAAATAATTTGCAAGATTTAAGATTTGCTTGCCGTTACATGGCACTTCATGGCTAGACTCCTAGCTCCTTGGGGGTAGCTGTGTTTCTCTGTATTTGCATAACTCACATATTCAATTAAAGCAACAATGCAAAAATACAATCTTAGTCCTTTTAAATTACGCAACAAATACAAATTTTGCACAACGTAGTATTAAAGTTCAATCTTTAGATTCAAAATCCAACAAGAAGAGACACACATTCATGTATCATTAAAATGAAAGGCTATGCAAGTCTGAAATTAAAAACAACTTATGGCAATAAACCACAACAAAATAGTAGCAATACAAGGCTATGCAAGGCTGAAATTGAACAACTTATGGTAATGAACCACAAAAAAGCAGTAGCAAGTGTCAATGCACACTTCAATGAGGTTAAACCACGCCCTATGCCAGTATGGATTTATGTAGAGAACTACGACAATTCCTAGCAGGAAAGTTATGTAAGCCACCACAAAGCTTATGTAGAAGACACTCATGTCCATGAAACTATCACCTTCCCCCTTAATATACACTAATATTGTAGATGGTGGACTCATTTTGGTGCAACTATTATGTAATGAAGGTCCACATAGGAGAGGGTTCCCCTCATAATTGCTTTCACCAAAAGTAATGGATTGATTTTTTCTGTCAGGTGTTGTTCCTAATAAGTTGTTGTGTGCCACAATGAAGACTGCTAAAGAGGTCATTTTGGTCAACTGAGGTGGAATTTTGCCATTCAAATTATTGTAGGAAAGATCCAGACTTTCTATTTGATTTAGATTTGAGAATGTTACTGGGATTGGTCCAAATAGCTTGATGTGTGACAAGTTCAATGCACGAATATTGCTATCCATCCTACCGAGTTCCAGTGGGACTTTACCTACTAGGTTGTTGCATGAGAGGTCAATTCCAAATATGTACTCAAGGATGTCACCCTTGTAGGAGTAAGTTCTAGTTTTTGTAGTGAACTCTACTTCTTCTTCTTCAACATTCACAAATACGTCAAACGTAGATATATCTTCAGGGTGATATTCGATAATATATGACTTTGTGTTCAAATATAACGACAAACTCCTTGAATCAAATTCCCCTGAATTGAAATTTGTTAAAGAAGTTTTGTGGGCAAATGCATCAAAAGTAATGTTACCCAAGCAATGAGGAATTAGACCTGAAAATTTATTGTAGGAAATATCCAAAATGTTTAAATTCAGCAAAAGGCATACTTGAATTGGAATTTGACCTCCTAAATAATTCGCTTTCAAGAGAAAAATTCTCAATGATATGAGACTGCCAATCCAATTGGGAATGTTTCTAGTTAGATGGTTATCTGGAAGATTCAGTGTAATTAAACTGGAATTGTTTTGGAAAGAACTTGGAATTGGACCGCTCAAGCAATTTTTATTTGATTGAAAAAAACTGATAGATGAGGAATTGAAGCAAGATGGAATAGAGCCTAAAAGATTGTTGTCAGAAAGGTCAAGAAATGTAAGATCAACGAGTTTGCATAACTCAATTGGAAAAGGACCTTCAAAATGATTTTTGGCCATAAAATATCTTCTAAAGATGTCACGTTCCATATCCATGTTGGAAGCGTGCCTGAGAAGTGATTGTTGTCCAAATGTAAATATCTTAGATTAGTCCAATTAGAATTGGTAGGAAATATTTGGCCATTGAAGCTATTGCGTGATAATATGAGCAATCTTAAATTGTAGCAACCCATTATGAAATGCATTGGTATGGTTCTTGAGAAATGATTCTCAGACAAGTCTAGACCCCGTAAGAAAACCAAATTTCCAAAAGAAGAAGGAATATTGCCTTCAAATTCATTTCTTGACATTTTTAAAGATTCTAAATTTGGAAAAATTAAATCAAGGTTTGTGAGAATTGGACCATGTAACCAATTATCAGAAATATCTATGCTCAACATGTTGGGACGAATATCATACGGCACCATAAAAGGCCCCGTGAAAGAGTTATTATTTACAATAAAAAAACTCCAATCTTGTATTGTTCTTTAACAACCAGTTAGGGAACTGCCCAACCAACTTGTTGTGAGAGAGATTAATTATTCGCAAATCATATTGGTAATGAAGAAATCTGGGAGGTGTCAAATTGTGAATGTTAATTAAACAATTTGACAAACTAAAAACCTTTAATTGGAAGGTTGGAATCCAAGTCAGAGAGTCAGGTTCCAAAGCTAATATATTGTAATCACCCAATAGGATCTTAAGATTTGAGAGGCTGAAAAGGAAGGAAAATGTGGACGGGATCAAGAACTTGTTATCTGAGAAAGAAAGGTACTCAAGTGATGACAAACTTGATAATGGAGACTAGACAATGTTCCCATTGAAGTGATTGTTAGAAAGATCCAATACCCGGAGTGATGTCAAGTTTGCCATACATGAAGGTAGTCTCCCTTCAAAATCATTGTACTTGAGGTCTATCTCTTGGAGCTTCTTAAGTTCACACCAGCCTGTATAATGTGATGCTTAGTTATTAGGTTCTACTATTGTAATTATTCGAAGTAATATCATTGTGAAGAAAAAGAAAAGAAAACCTACCTTGGTCAGGTAAGGTGCCATTCAGTCCACATGCTTCCATTGTCAATACATTAAGAGAAGTCATAACTCCAATTTTATGAAGAAGACTTTTATCAATCAATGAACCATCCAACTTCAACTGCTCAAGGTTGTTTAGTTTGCTCAACTCTAAAACAAAAGCAGAAAGCTTAGAGGTATGTAAATCAATAAAAAAATATATGATATGGTAGAGCATAAAGTAGTACTAATTGCTCAAAGTTATTAAGATACCACACAAAAGTGTTAAAGTAGCCAAGAACACTTCCATAACTAAGATTCTTTGAAAGAAAGTAATTTTACTTTATCTAATAATAGTGTATAGACTACCACATAATGTGGCAGTCTATATACTTTCATATTTTAGAATTTAATTCAAATTATGAAATTAATTTATTTCAACTAGAGATGATGCTTTTCCTTGAAGATCTCAGTCTTATTTTAAGAGCAGTGTTGTTAAACCCTTTTTCTTTTTTTTTTTCTTTTTTGTTTTTCTTTAACATCTTTTTTTTTTTTTTTTTTTTGGTTGCTACAATTACTTCCAATTTAGGTAAACTCCTTTTTACAAAAATCATATCAAAACCATTTTTTTTATTTGAACTCTTCAATTTGTAAATCTAGCCGATGTCCCACTTGATGTGCGTGTATGCTATAAGGAAATATTTGATAAGAAATTATTTTTATGATATATTTATAATACTAATTAAGTATTATAATTTTTGACAAATGAACTTCAATTATTTACAAGTCATTAGAATAATAGAAAATGTATGTTTTTTTTATTAATATAATTTAGAATATGAATCTATTGTAATATTGTTGTGAGGCTCTTATAGTGTGGATTTTGTTTGCATTATTCTAGTCCTGTGCAACATTGTTGGAGAAATATTTTATTCGTGGGTTACTAAAGTTGGAATATAGAACGAGTTTGAATTGCTAGCTTTGGACAACGTAGAATAACTTTGAAGCTCCTATGTGATTGTTAGTTTAGGCCAAGAAATGTATACTAAAAATACCAATATTAAAATTTCCACTGTGCAGTCTTTGTTTTTAACATTTTGAATACAAAATTTTAACAAGGCGAAAATAAATTATGATACTTATGAAAGAAAATAAGTTTTGTTTCACTAAATTTCAAGAAATTTGATTATCAATATTTAGAACAGGGTTTTTATTGCTTTTGCTTTTCTACGACTATGCTAGTGATGAAAAGAGAAATGAAAAACAACGCCACCTTGATGGCAATGGTATAACTTACCTTTAGTAGTAAATGATCCGTCCAAATTGTTATTTGAGAGATCTAATGTCTTCAACGATGGGAAGGCATGCAGTTAATGACTCAAGAACTCGTGCACTAAAACAATTCTGACCCAAGTCTAGGAGTTGCAGCTTAGTTAAGATGTTTGAATCTACAGGGAAAAATAAATATCCCAAAAATATCGGTGTTATAATTTCATTTGACTAACTATTTAAAAGAAGTACTTGATTTGAATTAATGAACATATAGTTTTACAGCCTATATACCTTTTGTTGTCACGAAGTCATTGATCTTATTGCCATTCAAGTAGAGCTCCTCCAAGTTGCTAAATGCTTTAAATTCTACATTAAAAAAAATTACATAAAAAATCATGACAAAAAAGGAACTTCGGTTGCATAAATACTTTTCATTTAAAATAGCTAAGGAAAAAAAAAGGTGAAATTTAGTTGCATAAATATCAATGATTGATAGGAGAAAAATAAGTGTGAAACACTCTTCCAATAATATTCCTTTGCAAATTAATGAGAGTTTTACCTTTGATATGGATTGATCGATTTAAATTGTTGTAATTCAAATGTAGTTCCTTGAGCGACGCAATACCACTTAAGGATTGCAGAATGCTGTTATTGAAATTATTTGCATTTAAGTGAAGCGCCTCCAGCTTGTTCAACAAAGAAAATCTTTCAAAACCTGCAATTTAGATGATTCAATTTGCATGTCTGAGGCTTTATATTCCCACAAAACAATACAAAATGAATCTTAACATGCAACTAATTTGTGGTCTACATTTATTTTTAAAGAAAAGGTAAAAAAGAGAAAAAAAAATTCAAACAATTTACTTTGGTCAAACAGATTAGTTGGAGGGAAACCAAAAAGTTTACACACTCAAGAATTAAGCACTCCTCCTTTGCAAATTAATGAGAATTTTACTTGAAATGCTTACCTTGGATTGATCCATTAAAATTGTTTTCCGCCAAATATAGTTCCTTGAGGGAAGCAATTCCACTCAAGGATGAAAGAATGTTGTTTTTGAAATAATTATACTCCAAGCAAAACACCTCCAACTTGCTCAACGCAGAGAATCTTTCAAAACCTATAATTTAGATGCTTCAATTTTCACATCTGCAACAATATATTCCCCCAAAGTAGTATAAAATGATTTCTAACATACAACTAATTTTTCCCCGACTATTTAAAAAAAACGAGGTAATAGAAAAAATTAGAGTATGTTTGGTAACTGTTTTTTCTTCTTATTTTCTGTTTTTAAAAACAATTTTCTATTTTTGAGACTAAAAAACTTGTTTGGTAACCCAAAATGGACAGAAAACAAAAATTGTTCTTAAAACTCAATTTGTGAAGGAAACTGAAAACATACAAGGAATAATGGTTGACAAAATTTAAGTTATTAATTCGTGATTATAGGTTGGCATTGTTTACCTTTTCAATTGTTTTTTGGCTTCTCACACAAATATATATATATATATATATATATATATATATATATATATTCATGTAAATTAATTATAATTTGTCTATCCTCGTGTATTGTTCTACAATTTTATAAGTCAAAGCCCCCCATCTATATTTCTGTTAAATCATTTTATTTTAATTATAGAACCTTTGAATCAAATTTAAAAGCTCACTTTTTTTTTTGGATAAGTATAAAAGCTCACTTTTTAAGAAGTGATCAACAATTGTAGACATAATTTTTTTAGCCTTCTCATGCTGGATTACTGGATGTGCTAATTGCAGTTATAAGTTTTGGATTCTTGGGAAATTCAGGGATAGTTTTTAGACGTGGGGCTCATCTGCAGGTTAAGTTGATGCCAGTGTGAAACTTTTTTGGGGTTTAATCCGTGTACTATACATGAATCACAGTGACTTTATTAGGCATTGATATTAAGTGCTTTCTTCACTTCCATTTGTGTTAATTATGTATGATGGTTGGTGCAAAGTTTACTACTATATTATATATTTCTATCCCTATATATATATATATATTTGTTACTGGTTTGTTATATTAGAGATAAATAGTTCATGGTTTTTCTAAGTCTCTAATACCAGTTAATTTTTTTTTTTTTTTACCCGCAGCCTAAGTATATCTGCAAGTCATGCAAAGGAAGGCGAGTTGTATTAGGAACGAAGTCAGTCAAGCTTAATATCATGCCAGGTATTTCTTTTTTCATTTTAGGATTTTCTTTTTTAAAATTATTTTTGTTTTGTTTTTGTTTTTTTTTTTTTTTTTTTTTTTTTGGGCTCTAGTGGTTGCATTGCTAGTATTTCGTGCTGTTGTCAAGCTATGCTTATCTTAGCTTGGTGTAGAATAAATTCCTCTGCTACTAAGTCTAATGCATGATCTTATCAATTCAGGCCTTAAAATTTGTATATGGTTTGTTAGGATATAGTAGACTAGGGATTTGGGAATGAAATGGATGGATTTGCAGGCTTTATTTTATAATTTCAGGACTGTTTGCATCAGGTAGCAAAAATCAGATTTCGTTTTTTAAGCTTTAAGAAGAAAAGAAAAATAACCGGTTTTATAGGTTTTGTATATGCTAATTTTTATAGGTGCTTGACTCTCCTCCTTTGCCATTTGCAGGAGTAGATAATGATGAGACCATAAAAGCTTAGTAGAAGCAGGGCTGGTTCAACAAATTTGGGAGCCAGGTGAAAAATTTAGGTGGGACTTTTTTAATTGTTTAAATATTAATTAGATAATATTTATTTAACTTTTAATTTTTTATATTTAGAATCTATTATCATTCTCTTTGAGATACAAAATTACTAATTAAATTTTTACATTTAAGTTTCATTAACATTTCTTTTTAATATCACTTAATATTTTAGTAAACATTTATAATTAAAATAAAACATGATCTGTAATAGAAAAATTATTAATTTTCTGGAATAAAAAATTATTTATCACATAATTTAACAATTTAATTATAATACAAAACATATAATCCTAAACTTATAATTTTATTAAATTAAGACAACTCTACATATAACAAATTAATGACTTTCTAACTGGATGGGAAAAAAAGCAAAAAAAAAAAATAATAATCACTAGATAGTCTTGATGTAGGTTGAAAATAGAAGCACTAAAATAAAGTGGAATGCTTTATGTAAATATGTAACTATAGTTTTGATGTAAACGTGTAACTATAGTCAATTTAGGGTTGGCCTAATTGGTTGGACTCTTGGTCTTAAAGTGCTTGTATTGGACTCGATTGGGTGTGCTCTCCAGTTCGAGTCCTGTTACCTACACTTTGAAAAGAATTTTCTGAGCTAACATTTTACCCTTTCATGGACTCATCCGACGCAAATAATGATTGATCTCTAGTTAAAAGACTTGACAAGGTAGAAAAAGGAAAAGAAAAGTGTAACTATAGTCCACAATTCACATGGGTTCTGACTTCCGATAACTCCTGCAGATTGACATGATAACTCATAGCATAGAAAAAAGTGAAATGCTTCCCAGCCATAAACGTGTACAACTTGTACTTTGGAGAAAAATATTAAAGAATTTTAAAAGTCTAGTAAAAAGACCTGGGTGGTGACTATGGCTAGAGAGTGTTTAGTTCCAATTCCTTAAAGAAACCCAAATCAGTGAAACTCAGCAACAAGTTAAAAATAAAAAATAAAAAAAAATAAAAAAAAACTTGTCGCAAGAAGAATAAAAAGAAAGGAAGAGCAAATAGAAGCAAACCTGAATGAGGATCAAAGAAGAGTAGATAGCCAACAACGAAGAATGCTATAAAATAGAATCAAGATGGAGACTAGAGAGAAGCAAGGTGAGCAGGGAAAAAAATACTAATCGATACTGTATTTGATTTCTTGAGAGAATGTTTTTTCTGTCTATTTTTTCCTATAGATTCAAGAAATAAATGTTAGTTTCTATCAATGAAGTTATTTATAAAGCCATTAATTCAGATTTTAAATAGGAACTTTACCTCTTCAATTTCTATGTTTTGGAAAAGGGGGCTTTAATTTTTTATTTTTTATTTGATAAACCATCAGTTACAAAGGGGCCTCATTTTCGCTCTTCATATCAATTTATTTCTATTAGTGGCACCTTAAATTTTTTTTGTAGGTGAAGGAGCCGTAATTAATTTGCATTGAGGGGCCTTCTTTTATTTGGGGTCTTAAGCCATTGCATCAATTGCTTCTATGGTTGAGCCGGCATTGCGACCACGATGACTTGTATCAACTTTGTTTTTTGACAAATTAACCCATATGCCGAAATGTGCTTCCAACTAAAAATTTCCTTAGATTGTTGACAGCTATGAGTTGCCTTTTAACTTAGCTGAGCTTTTGTTTCTCCAATTTGTTGGGAATGTAGAATCACGTTTATGGGTTGGGCCAAGCCAATTAAATTTTTTTGAAGCCCAAACCAATTAAATTCCAAGCCTGATTCACGTTTGGATTGTTTTTTTCTCTAAGGTTCTGTGTTCATGAGTTTTAAGAGACAAAACAATTTTCTAGAGTTCAACTTGATTACAAAACAAGTCTCAAAAGAATTAACAAGCTTGACATGTTTACAAACAAGAAAAACATAAATAAGTTTTATACCAAGTTTTACAACCCTACCAAAGACTGACAAAGTTTTTATCCAACTCTCATGTATGCATCCAATTAAGCAAAATAGCTTTTGTTTTAGAATAGACCAACAGCATCCTACTTATATATACTGTTATAAAACCGGTCCACATCACAGTAAAACAATTGATTGTCCTTCATTTTCTTTTTCTTTTCTTTTCTTTTTGTTTTTTTGGAACAGTTGCTCTAATAATGCATAGCAGGTTGGTCAAAGCTTCAACAGTGCATTGTAGGTATCGGTGGCCTGTAATGCATGGATGTCTTGAACAGTGCGTTGTATGAGGTTTTTGAATAAAATAGTTATTGTGTTTAGCGTTTGGAAATATTAATTGCATTCAGGTATTTACTGAGAAAAAGCTAAATGCTTAAGCTAAGATTATCTTTGACTTTATGCTGAATATTTATTGTATGAGCTTTTGAGGATTGTAGATGAATTCCTGGAAGTCGCCTATTATGCTGTTTCCTAACACCTCCTCAGTCACCTGTTAGCAATTAATGGAAGAGGGGTTTAAGGTCTATAGGTTGGCTATGGTTTTAAAAAGATGGAATATTAATGTAAAGATAGCTGTTCTTAAAGATACATTTCAGGAATTTTCTGGCAGCAGAAAAATTTAGGTACTTTTTGATTTGTTTCTATAACTATTAGGCCTCTAAAATCCATCAGAGGAATGATAAAAATAATTGAATTACATGTGTAGAAAGTTATCTGTTTCTGTATGGAATAACAGAACCTCCTAATATTAGTAAGTTTCTTGAAAATTTTAGTTACTTATTAGCCAATACCAATGACCAAATTTGGAAACCTAGCCCCTTCTTGCAAATTGATGATCAATATTTCTGATAGCTATAGTTGTATGTATCATTTGTCTCAAGTTACTTTTAATTTCGATCTATTTGATTTTTGATGTTCAGTCTACAGTTCATCTTTCTATTTGATTTGCTTGTATTTGTTTTTAAGTTTTCTGTGTTTATCATTGTGAGCATAGAGTACTTTTTTTTCTGTCAATAAAATCTTTATTACTTATATAAAAAAATAAAAAAAATAAAAAAAAAACTTTTATTTTTGGTCTAGTTGTTTAATTTATTGGGTTTATTGGATTGCAGGCAATTTTGGGGAGAACAATCCAGGTCCCAACTCTCACAGGAGATGTAGTCCTCAAGGTTTGTTTAATGTTTGTATATGATTAGTACTTATGCAATGGGAAAATTTCATGTATGACATCTATTTTCTTTGTTGAGGTTCTGTCATCTCCTTTGGAATTTTCTCATGCAACTCATGCGACTTGATTATTGGACTTGAACCCCACAGGGGATGGTAACTGGGTTTGTTATTAATGAGATCTGGTTTGTTTGTTGAGGTTCTTTCATGTACACCCTTCGGACCTTGAAAACCAGAGCCAAATAGCATTTCTCTATCCCTCCATTTCATTTCTATGCGGTTGGCTTTTCTAAAATTACTGGCTTCTTGTAGGGGTTCTTTCTTGTTCTAGTTCTATATAGTATCATGATTTAACTAATTTGTGATATTCAGGGTCGCTCTAGCACCCAGCCCTGTCAGAAGGTAGTTTTGAAGAAGAAAGGTTGGTGAACTAGACATGCTCATTATGTTCATTTATAGAAAATTGTGTGATAAATGATTCTATTTTGGTTAGCCACTTGCATCCTTCTCTCTATCGAGAATAGTGTGTGACATAATTGGTCCTTTTACATTTTAGCCACTTTGTTCCTCGTATCAATAAACCCCCAAAATTTCAATTGGAGCAACTTCTTCAGCATGTGTCAATGTAGTCTTTTCTTATTGCCATGATTTATTCTTTTTCTTTAAAAAAAAAATAAGGAATCAACATGAAATTTTGACAGAAGGGTGTCCTCTATAACTAACATTAAGAATGAGTCGCATAAGATATGCAATTTGTTGCTGATTGTTATTTCAATGTAGGATTTGATGATTTTACCCTAGTTAAGCAAGTTATTAGGTGTAATATCATTAATTTTTATTACTTATCAAAAAAATATTGTTAATTTTTTATTTCTGTTAAGATTCTAAAAATCTTGAGTAAAAACTTTTTTCTCAAAATTGTTTGTTTTCCCTCTGACTTTGTTGTTTTTGTGCAGGGATCAAGACGAGGAACTCTTACTCATTTGGTGATCAATATGTGCATTTCAATGTCAGCATTCCATCGTAGGTTTCCTTGTTCTTAGCCATTGTTGTTGCAGGGTTTTTCACCCTCCAGAACGTAGTTTTATGGTTCAGTTCAATCGAGTGTGTGGACTATGGAAAAAAAGTGTCATATTACTGAAATCTATATCATCATATGGGAATGTATTGGCAGCCTCTCATTTTCATAGTAGATCCAAAAATAAAAAAAAAATTCATAGTAGATTAAAATGCTTGATTTGTGCAGGAATTTGACCCCAAGGCAACGTGAATTGATTGAAGAATTTGCCAAAGAAGAGCGAGGGGAATTTGAAAAGCGTGCTACTGCTGGAGAATCTGGTTAAAAATGTTGAACAAATAAGGCTTCATTTGTTTGCTAACTTGTAGAAAGTCAGGCTTAGCGAAAAAGGATAGTGGCAACGGGAGGAAAAGCAACAATTGTTGAAAGACCCACCCACTCCATAAGTTTTGTAGGAGTGGCTCTGGGTCATTTTTGTCCAAGTTTTTTTTTTTTTTTTTTTTTTTTTGGGGGGGGGGGTGGGGGTGTTAAGGGTTTGTAATTTTTTCCTTACAAATCACAATGGTAGGTATTATTTGAGGCGACCAAATTTGATCACTTGCATTGAAAGTATCGAAGTTGTTATTGTACATATTATTTATTGTTCTTTAATATTTTCCATGGTCAAGAACATCAAGTCAATTTATTTGTGGTTTTTGTATTATGTTATGACTAATGTCACATGGAATAAATCTTAAAGTTGACTATATAGATGGTTAAATATGTAGTGAAGCTTTTAGAAAGTTAAACGTTATTCAATTGGTTTTTTCTTGCTTGTTTCCGCAATGGGATTGGATGTGACCCTATTCTAGTTTTGAAAATTGTGAATTCATGAGCATGTTAGATGCAATTTGGTAGAGTTCGTGGCAATAAGGTTTCACTCCAAACATGTCTAGAGTTAAAGGTTACAACACTTACTAAAAAAATTAACGTAATTATATATTTTTGAAAATATTATTGTTGGACTATGTTTTTTTTTTTTTTTTTTTTTGTTCTTTAAGTACATGTTAAATTTTATGTCAATTGAATGTTATTTATTATTTTATTCAAGAATTTATTTTTTGTGCATAATCTTATATTTCAAAAAACTTGAAATTTAAACATTTGTTGATAATATAGCTATTGATTTTTGATTTTTTGAAAATTTTGCAAGCATGTAGGATATAAGAAGAAAATGTAATCTAATGTGGGAATTGTCAAAGACTCTCAAAAGTAAAAATTCACATCAATATATATATATATATATATATATATATATATATATATATATATATATATAAAGCAGAGATCTCATGTGAAAAAGCATGAGGTTCTGTCAAGTGACTCATTCTATGTAAAGATAATTAAAATATTCTTAAGTGACACATCAGAAATAAGAACAAATTAAATGTTGACTTTTTGTTTCATTTGATTCAATGTTTCAAGACTTTTCTAATTAAAAATAAATATTCTTTGTATCTTATGGTTCAATGTTTTAAGATTTTTCATCCCTCATACATACACAAAAAACTTTTTGCACTTCCACCCTTTTATATATACTTACCTATAGCCCTTCATACCATCTCATGTCAAACACACAATAAAAGATGATGTCATTTGCCTTTAATCTTTTAACGACACCTACCTAGCTCTAACATGGTTGTTTCATCTAATCCTAACCTATATGAATTGGTTACAATCAACAATGGGGGACTTGCCTTCTATATTAAGTGACAACAACAATTACGATTTTGATGTTAAGTTCAGAAGTTGTAAATTTGTGAGTTTTGTGAATGATATAATTGAGTGTGGGTGTTTAGGATATGTATTTTCTTTTGGAATTAAGGAGAAATAGAAAGACACATTTCATATAAACTTTTATTCTACAATATTATTTCAAAGTTTTTTTTTTTTTCTTTTCTTTATTTCAATTGAATAATTATAATAGATATGTGTGTGTGATAGCTCAATTTGTGTGAAAACACTAATACTTGTTTAGACTCAATTTTAAATTACAGCTTAATTGTTTTTCCCCTAACTTATCTAAGTATAAAACAAGAGTAATAAACTGGAACACTACTTTAAGCCAAAAGCAAGTACAATAAGCTATAAATGTAAAGCTTAAAGAGTAGAGAAGAAGATGCAAACACAAAATAACACCGAGACGTGTTATCAAAGAGGAAATCAAAGTACTTGGCAAAAAACCTCTTCGTGGCCATTGAAGCTGAAATCGATCCACTAGTAAATAAGTTGGAGTACAAGAATATCAAAAAGACCCTCCAAGCCTAATCTACCCAATGTACTTGATATCTCTAAGATCCTGCTACCAACGGACTTCTCGGAGTCATGTCTTCACTAGTTATCCGATTCCCGCAATTCTGCCCGATTGCATCTGTCACTAAATGACTTCTTCTAATGCTTCCCATAGGCACCAAAACTTCTCTCAACACTCAGAATGGGTGAGGTAAGTGTTTGGGTTAAGAACCTCTCAAGGATGTGTAGATGGAGAACTAGAAGCAAATGGAAACTTTAGAGAAATGATATAGAGAATTGTGGGTAAACAATCTCTAACTCTCAAGTATTTGGCTAGGGTTTTCTTTCTTAAAAGTTTATTGTGAATGCTCATTGTTTTTCTTACATTTCATAGGTAATAAGGGTTTATATAGTGTTGGTTAAGGAATAAGAAAAGACACACTCAAAAAGAAATCAGGTAGATATTTTTGTAGGTCACTCGCAACTTGGCCTGAGTCACGAATGACTAGTGAAATCCATCCTGTCAAAGACTCTTCAAATTTCGGCATGTGCTTCTCACATGGCCTATTTAATGAGTCAAAAGTTGCAAGCCAATCGCAAACTAGTCGCGAAATCCTCATCTTCACAAATTTTTCACCAAACTCTCACACACAATCTTTACATTAAATCCCACAAAAATACAGGAAAATGATTGAACAAAATTACAATCAAATTTGACAAGTATTCAAAGCGAATATAAAACATAGTTGTAAATCACAACTTTACATGTCCAATAATTTTGCAATTAGGTCTTGAACTCTACAAGAAGCCAAAGACCTTGTTGTCAATGAGTTTTGCATTATTTGAGAAGATCCACACTCAAGAAGAGGTTGGAAACTTTGGTTTCAATAGTGCTTTCATGGGAAATGTTTCGTATCGATAGCTAATCCATAGCATTGGTATTACAAGGTTTGCATTGTTTGAGAATACCTAAACTCAAGAAGATGCCAAAGATTTTGGTGTCAATGGTTTATGATTTTTGCATTATTGGAAACTTTGGTTTTGATATTTTTTCAAAGAAAATATATTGTACTGATGACTAGCCCATAGCATTGGTATAACTCCGGTGATTTTTTTTCTTTTGTTTGTAATTTTGCAGTTATGTCCTACTCAAGAAAACCAACACTCAAGAAGAGGCCAAAGTCTTTATTTATTTATTTATTTAAGATGGTTACAATATGTTGTTAATCTTGCAACTAGAACTCTCTCTCTCTCTCTAAATTCCTAAGCACTTTGTATATGAGAAGATGTCATTTAGACTACATTGCACTTGAGAAAGTCTTTATTTTACTTGAATGGTGCTTGTCCTAGCTTCGTATTTAGTATTATCTTGGAAAATATTTAGTAATGACTAATCTATTGGTAGTTAATTGAGAATACCTAAACTAAAGAAAATTAAGGCCAAAGACTTTGGCAACAATGGTTTATTCCTAATTTGTATTATAAGTTTTTGGAATATGTTTGATAGTGATGACTAGCTTATATGGACAAAGTTTGACTATTAATATATTTTATTGAATGTGAATTTTGACAAATTCTCAATTTGTTTACATTTTTTTC
Source organism: Castanea mollissima (assembly GCA_014183005.1). Taxonomy (NCBI): domain Eukaryota; kingdom Viridiplantae; phylum Streptophyta; class Magnoliopsida; order Fagales; family Fagaceae; genus Castanea; species Castanea mollissima. The sequence continues at coordinate 66,836,842 of JACAVU010000003.1, forward strand.
CTATATATTACGTAGTTAAAAAAATTTCTAAAGATCCAAATTAATAGCTATGTAATCAATTATGTATTTAAATTTCAAGTTTTTGTAATTAAAAATTACATATAAAAAACAAGCTTCTGGATTGAATAGTAAGTAAAATTTGATTGACACGAAATTTAATGTGTATTGAAAACATAAAGAACATACAATCTAACGATTATATTTTCAAAATATATAGTCATGTCAATTTGTTTTAGTGGGAGTTTTAGCCTTAGGTTACAACCAAATTTATAGCTAAACTTTGTCAAGTTCATATGGTTTTGGTTTGATTTTTTTTTTTTTTTTTGAGTTAATACTTAGTTATTTTGGATGTGAGAATTTGAATTATATCAAAACAAAATCTTGGCTATACATTTAAATGTGCCTATTAATTATTTGAGTAATATTGAAAAGTATTTTTACTATGAATTTTGATAATCATGATAATCTTCTTTAATAAAATGAGCAATTTGAATAATTTATTTGAAACTTAAAAAGTTTAATTGCACAGGAAAAAAAAACATAGCACACTATAACACAATTTCAAAGAATATGGAGCATCTCATAAAGGATTAATATCCATCAAACACACCCAAAATAATAGAATGATATATTGGTAAAAAGAGAAAAATGAAAAATTATACTAGACATTGTTTAATTTTTAGAGAGAACAAATTATTTTCAACAAATTTAGAAAGCAAATTATACATTATACCACAATTACAACATAATTATATATTCTTACGCATTGTGGGGATCTACAACTAGTATAAATTAAATCAGAAATGCAAAAACAAAAGCTTAGTCCATTAAAATTACATAGAAAATACAAACTTTGGAGAACATGAATCCAACAAGAGTAGACACATGCATGTAATCATTTGTAACTAAGGCTATGCAAGCCTGAAATTGAACAATTTATGGTAATAAACCACAACAAAACAGTAGCAAGTGTCAATGCACTCTTCAATAAGGATAAACCAAGCTTTACGCCAATAAGGATTTATGTAGAGAACTGTAACAATTCCCAACAACACTATTATGTAAGCCACCACAAAGCTTATATAGAAGACACTAATGTCCATGAAACTCCCACTTTTTTCCTCCATATGATCCATTGGCATTATAGATTGTGGTCTAATTTTGGTGCAATCTTTATGCAATGGAGGTCCACATAGGAGAGGGTTCCCCTCATAACTGTTTTCATCAAAAGTCCCAAATTGATTTTTTCTGTCTGGCATTGTACCTGATAAGTTGTTATGTGCCACATTAAAGACTTCTAGAGAGGTCAATTCAGTCAATTGAGGGGGGATTCTACCATTCAAATTGTTGTAGGAAAGATCCAAACTCTCCATCTGCTTTAGGTTTGAGAATGCTATAGGGATTTGTCCTGTTAGATTGTTGTGTGACAAGTTCATTGCATGTAACTTGCTGTTTATCTGTCCGAGTTTAGGCGGGATTTCACCAACTAACCTGTTGCACGAGAGGTCAATTCCAGACATGTAGTTGAGAATGTGTCCATTGTAGGAGTAAGTTCTACCCTTTGTGGTGAACTCCACATCTTGTTTCCAATCCAAAGATGCAAAGGTCACAATTGTTGGGTCTTCATACGCAAACCCTGTCCATCTTGGAGTCGTTGGATATGCCCATGTTGGTGGACTACTTGCGCGACCAAAACTCCCTTCTGAGAGACCTTCTAAATCAGGTTTATCAATTGAAGCTCCAAATGAAAGGTTACTAAAGCAGGGGGTATTGGACCTAAAATTTTATTGTAGGAAAGATCCAACAAGTTTAACTTTTGCAAAAGGCATAGTTCAGTTGGAATCCTACCTTCTAAATGATTTGCTCCCAAAAGGAGAATGCTCAATGATGAGACACTGCCGATCCAATCAGGAATGTTCCCGTTTAGGTAGTTATCTTGAAGATCTAATGTAACCAGAGAGGAGTGGTTTTGGAATGCACTTGGAATTGGGCCACTCAAGGAATTCTTATTCAAATGAAAAATCAAGATACTTGACAAATTGAAGCAAGATGGAACAAAGCCAGACAAATTGTTCTCGGAAAGGTCAAAAAATTCAAGATTAATGAGTTCGCATAACTCGATTGGAATACGACCTTCCAGTTGATTGTTGGCCATAACAATTGCCACTAAAGATGTCATGAGCGAGATGCTATTTGGGATCTTTCCTGAGAAGTGATTGTTGTTCAAATATAAATATTCCAAACTAGTCATATTAAAATTGGTGGGAAATATTTGGCCATTGAAATTATTATTTGACAATTTGAGAAATTCTAAGGAGTAGCAACCCATTGTGAAATGCATTGGCATTGTTCCTGATAAATGATTTGTAGACAAGTCTAAACCCCATAAGGAAACCAAATTCCCAAAAGAAGAAGGAATACTACCTTGGAATGTATTGTTAGACATGTTTAAATACCCTAAATTTGGAAAAATTAAGCCGAAGTTGGTAGGAATTGGACCTTGTAAATAATTGCTTGAAATATCAATCTCCTTAATGTTAGGATGAAGATGATTTGGCACCAGGAAAGACCCTGTGAAAGAGTTATTTCTTAAAATAAGAACCTCCAATCTTGTATTGTTCTCTAACAACCAAGTGGGGAACTTCCCCTTCAAATTATCGTGGGAGAGATCAATTTCTCGCAAGTCATATTGGTATTGAAGGAATGTGGGAGGCTTTGCATCGAATCCATTAAATGAACACTTAGACAACCTGAAGAGCCTTAACTGGAAGGTTGGAACGCAAGCATGAGAGTTAGTTTCAAGAGCAATTTTGTTGTTATCACTTAGTAGGAACTTGAGACTTGAGAGGTTAGAAAAGGAGGAGAAGGTGATTGGATTCAAGAATTCATTATTTGACAAGGAAAGGAACTCGAGTGATTTTAAATCAGATAATTGGGATTGGACATTCCAATTGAAGTGATTGTAAGAAAGATCCAAAAAGTGAAGTGTTGTCAAGTTCGCCAAACATGAAGGCAATATCCCTTCAAACTGATTATTAGAGAGGGTTAACTCTCGGAGGTTTCTAAGTTCACACCAGCCTGTAAAATGAGACAATTAATGATTAGATTCTATTGTTGCGACAATCCTCAGCAATATCATTGTGAAAATAACCTACCTGAGGTAGATAAGCTTCCATTCAAGCTACAAAATGCCATTGTCAATACATTAAGAGAAGTCATAACTCCAACTTTCCGAATGAAGCTTTTATCAGCGGAAGAACCATCCAAATACAGCTCCTCTAGGTTGTTTAATGCACGTAACTCTAAAACAATAATGAAAAAAGAACTTTAGGTATAGAAATCATGAAAAAGTGATTCATAAAGTAAAACATGAAGTAGTCACAGCAAAAGATTATGAGGATATCATGCAGGAAGATTAAAGTTTCTTAAACCACAATTAAAATAAAAGGAATAAAATAGGATAGATCTAGAGAGAGAAGAGAGCGAAGGCAATGAACGCTACTTCTTTACCATGAGAAAATTGTACCAACCTCCTTTGAGGTTTACTAAAATTTCTTTGACCACCTCCCCTCTTGCTTCAAATTTTATATAGACCTTCTTAATTTCAAAGTAAATTACACCTACCTCTCTTGCAACTAGGGACGGAGCCAAGACTTAAAGTTAGGGGAGGCGGCTTTGCTGCTGGCTATGTACAGCAACTTTGGACTCCAACTTTGCTGCTTAGCCTCTGAAAAGTTTTTTTTTTTAATTTTTTTTTAAATTAAATTTTTTTTTTATGTCTTTGATGTGTGTGTTTGTTGCTAGGTAAAGACAAAATTATTTTGTTTAAAATTTTTTAAAGGGTCAAATTGTTTGTTTTGAGTAAAAATAGTTGGTTGAACTTAATTTTAGTTTTGGTATTGATGTTTTTTGTTCTTGGGCTAATTTTTTTAAGCTTGTATATTTTGTTTTAGATTTATAAATCTTTTTATGACCTTTTATATATATATACCCACACACGCACACTAGTATTTATAATAATAAAAAATTTGAATTGAACTCCAAAGTCAAAGCTTGACCCCAAATTTATGCTCTTACCTTCACTTTCGTATTGAAATTCCCATTGTACCCTTTAAACCTAAGGTCACCCCTCCCTCCCTCACTTTAATCCTTATAGCCGAACCCTTCCAAATTCACCATCGCCACTGTAGAATGTAAAGACTATGCTGGAGAGAGCCAGCTCTGTTGCATGATTGCAATATCACAGCGCTGTGTTCGATCGCCACTCTTGCTTCATTGTTAGAGGTATCAGGTTTAATGTATAGGCCCAAGAGACCTAATTATATTGTTAGTTTATGTATGTCTAACCCTATCTCTCTCCTTATATAAACTATACATTAAATTCATTATAAGAGTGAATTGCTATTAAAATGAAGCTGTAGTTTTCAAGACTCTCTCTATAGGCTATTAGGATGAACAATGTAAATCTTACATTCTCTCTCTTCTCTCTATACTATCTTTCTCCACATTCTCATAAAATTCATCAGTGGCCAATGGCCAGAGCGAGGTGGGTTCTCCTTATGTATGCCTTCTCTGACTGTAGTTTTCATTTATTGAGGAAAGGTGTAGATTCCGGTTATGTTAGTATCAATATTCAATGGATGGCAAGGTTTCTTGCTTAAAAAGCTCCTCGATATGCTCGAGCTTATTTATGTAAAAGTCCCATTTAAAAAAAAGCAATTAATTCAGATTTACTTAAATTTTTATTTGATCTAAGAATCTAAAAATTGACACGGGCAATCTTGTTATAAGATATATGGCTGGTTAATAGGTGCCTTTAGAATATTTGTTAATAAACTATTTTAAAAAAAATTTATTACATTTTTTATGAGAAATATAAAAAACTAAAAAAAAAAAATTTGTTGCCTTTTCTTTTACCATAAAAGGTTTTGAAAAATATTTTCTAAACTAATACATTTAGGAAATCCGTTAACTTGCATTTAGGCCGAATTCAATCCCATGATTACGGATGACTCAATTAAAGCCCATGCTCGACATGAGAAACCTCCTGCATGTGACGTCACCACATCTAATGCAACATTGCTCACGTCACGGGGGGAGTTTAAAATAAATAATGGGCTCCACGATGAGCCCATTAGAGCCATGCATATACCAACGGCCCGAGCCCATAGAAAGTGCAAAAGAATCTCTCACGACCATGCAGCCAACTTCAAAACGGCTGATGGTTTCATGGTGGGCTCCAAGCGCAAACTTGAACTCACAGACCGCGATGTCGACAGCGACAAGAAACAGAAGCTTGATACAGACACATATTTTGGGCACGATCTTTGCAGAACAATTGGGATCGGCGGTGGCTGTTACGCAGCACCACCGGTCCAATGAGTACCATCAGTTGGGGCTGTCGAGGGCTTGGGAACCCTCGAACAGTTCGTGCTCTCCAACGGGCACTCCACACAGAAGCTCCCTAGCTGGTTTTCCTGATGGAAACCAAGCTGTCACAGGAAGAGATGAAATACAAAAAGCATGAACTTGGCTATACTCAAGGATTAGCAGTGTCCAACGACGGCCATAATGGAGGTTTAGCTTTATTATGGTAACCGGAAGCAATGGTGGCAATCCAAGGATTCTCAGGGTGGCACGTCGACACTCATATTACATGCAACAAAACCGGTATAATGGCTTTTATGGGTATCCAGACACAAGCAAAAGGGAAGAAACATGGTCCATCCTAGAATCATTAGGCTGCGAAAATCAGCTATCGTGGCTCTATATCGGGGACTACAATGAGATCTGATAGTGACGTTTTTACATACTGACGGCACATTAAGAAGCTGACGGAAATATACTATTCGTCAGCCATTGTCATTAATGCCTCTTTCGACGTTCAAGGCCACACCCCTTACGTGGCGACGTTAGGCTAAAGGATCAAGATAACGAAGTCAGGACTGACGGCCAAGGTTGTGAAGGTCCTTAGCTGACGATATCTTTGGAGACGTATCTAGGCTAACGGCAGTATAGGAGGTGCACGTTGGTTGACGACCTTGGCAGGTAAAAGCTGAAGGAGTAATCCAACCTCCATTCTTAATCTATCTTGACTTCTACATACGCGAATATAAGGAAAGTTCTTTCGCTACACGTTTGGTCTTAGTCAAAAAGATCCCTATAAGGAAAAGAGCTCTATACGATATGCAAAGATCTGCGAATTACTCTTCTAAAAGGAAAGTATTTCCTCACCAAGGCGTTTATTTCGGCTCTACACCACTATATAAACCCCAGAAACCCTCATGACAAAAGGTACGCACAACTATCCCAACTCTGGCACTCTAGGGTTGTTTAAGACTCTAACTTGACCTTCAGAGGGTGTTTGGCCGGCACCACACCGGTGCTCTCCTTTTGGTCACTTTGTTTTCTCTTTGCAAGTGTTGACTCGAGCTGGAGAGTGCCTGTGACTTACTGGTGTTTTCTTCGGCATCATCAAGATCGTTACTCAATTTGAAAAATCTGGAGGTTGGTTGCGGCCGGTTAGACAACTTGATAGATTTCACGAAGCCATTCACCATTGTGGGTTTCATGACTTGGGATTCATTGGCATGCCATATACATGGTAAAAAACCGATCGTGAGGAAGGCCGAATGAGAATAAGACTTGATAGGGCTCTTGCAAACAATGCTTGAAGATTGCTCTTTCATGGTGCTACTGTCCATCACATCTCCATCCGACCATTCCATGCTCTCTCTTCGCCTTAAGGATGATCGTCACTGCCACCGAACAGATAAAAAGCTTTTCCGGTTTGAAGAGATGTGGTTAAGCAACCCACGCTGTTCTGAAGTAGTGCAAGAATCTTGGCAAGAAGGGCTTTCTAAACCGGATTGCCTCCCTATCACAAATTTCCTTGAAACTTGCCGAGCTAGGTTGCAAACCTGGAACAAAAAAGAGTATGGCCATTTTGGAAAATCAAGCCCATTGTGTGGAAATTGACAGAGAGATATATGAAGTCCGAAAGATGCTAAACACTTGGCTAGATGCCAAAAACACCCTGTGGAAGCAACAATCACGGAATTTTTGGCTCACTGATGGGGATCGCAGCATAAGTTTTTTCCATACTAAAGCCACAAATCGCAAGCAGCGAAACAATCCATGGTATCTGTGACTTAAATGGTAATTGGTAGGAAGATGATCAACAAGTGGAGAATATCATTGTGGGCCATTTCACGAACATTTTCCACACATAAGGGGAGACTGACTCAACCACTCTCATTGAAGCCATAGAACCAGTGGTCACCACTGACATGAATGACTCCCTTACCCAAGAGTTCAATGCTGAGGAAGTACACAGAGCTTTAAAACAAATGCACCCCAAGAAATCCCCGGGATACCGTCAAGTTCAATGCTGAGGAAGTATACAAAGCTTTAAAACAGATGCACCCAAGAAATCCCCGGGACCTGACACTATGCCTCCTTTCTTTTATCAGCACTTTTGGTCTTTAGTAGGTAATTGTGTTACAAAAACTATATTGGACTTTCTCAACCATAACATCACCCCTCCAAACTTCAACAAAACCCATGTTGTGCTCATCCCAAAAATAAAAAAAACCCAAAAAAAAAAAATCACTCAATACAGACCTATTAGCCTTACCAATGTTATATCCCGCCTAGCCTCAAAAGTCCTAGCAAATCGCCTATGGCGTTTCCTCCCACAAATAATTAGTGAAAACCAAAGTGCTTTTATGTCTGACAGCCTCATTACAAATAATGTCCTTGTTGCCTATGAGACAATGCACCATATTAACCAAAAACGTGGTGGTAAAGTTGGGGAGATAACCTTAAAATTGGATATGAGTAAAGCTTTTGACAGAGTTGAGTGGAGATGCTTGGAAAAAATAATGTATACAATGGGTTTCCATGTATCTTGGGTGAAGCTTATGATGAGATGTGTTAATACTGTCACATATTCTATAAAAATTAATGGAAGGCCTCGAGGACACATTACCCCTTTTAGGGGTTTGCGTCAGGGTGACCCTCTTTCTCCTTTCTTGTTTCTTTTTTGTGCAGAAGGACTATCAACACTAATAAGAAAATTCGTGGAGTTTGGGTTTTTGAGCAATGTGGCTGCATGCCCAAAAGGTCCAAAGATTTCCCACATTTTCTTTGCAACTGACAGTTTAATCTTCTGTAAAGCCAACATTGAAGAATGCTCCACACTTGAGGAAATCTTGGATATCTATGAAGGTTCAACAGGGTAGCAACTAATCGTGAAAAAACATCTCTCTTTTTCAGCTGAAACACTCTTCAAAAGGTCCAAGAAGCCATCAAAAACCGTTTTGGAGTTGACATCATTCGGCAACATGAGGCATATTTGGGGCTGTCTTTTTTGGTGGGAAGGTCAAAGTGCAACACATTCTGAGCTTTAAAAGAAAATTAAATAATAAGCTTTGGAGGTGGAAGGAAAAATTGTTAACCCATGCACGCAAGGAAATCCTCATAAAAGCGGTGGCTCAAGCAATCCCAACATACACCACGAGCATCTTCCAACTCCCTAATGCTCTATGAGATGAACTAACAAGCATGGTTAGAATCTTTTGGTGGGGCCAAAACAATGGAAAAATCAAGATTGGTTGGTCTAGTTGGGACAAGATTTGTGTACCAAAAACTAAAGGGGGCTTAGGCTTCCGTGACATAAAAGCTTTCAACCTCGCCCTCTTGGCTAAGCAAGGTTGGTGCTTAGAAACCAACACCTCCTCTCTTGTCCACCGGGTCTTCAAAGCTCGATACTTTCAGGAGAAGGACTTCCTTAGCGCTGAAATGGGGTCAAAGCCTTCGTATGCTTGGAGAAGTATCATGGCTGCTCAAAAGATAGTTCAACATGGATACAGATGGCAGGTTGGCAACGGGAATTCAATCAAGATCTGGGCTGATAAGTGGCTGCCCACTTGCTCCACCTTTAGAGTCACTACCCACCCACATGCCTTGCATCCTGAGTCACATGTCAGCTCGCTCATAGACAATGATACGGGGAATTGGAGAATAGGCCTTGTAAAGGAAATCTTCCTCCCGCATGATGCGCAAGCCATTTTGAGCATACCATTAAGTATTCGGAAGCCACCGGATCGCATGGTCTGGGCTTTCACACCAAAAGGACAGTTCACGGTTAACTCTGCCTATAAGGTCGCTCTCTCACTCTCACAAGCCACTACCAGCTCTCTAGGTTCTACATCAAATGTCACGTCCTTGTCAATTTGAAAAAAAAAAAAAAAAAAAAAAAACAGGGGAAAGGTCAAGTTTTAAGCCCTCCCACGTGCCCCCCACCTAACCCCACTACCCATCACTCTCCACCACTCAATTTCTCTTATTTCTTCTCCTTTTTTGGCCGGCTCTCATCTTTCTTTCTCTCTTTCTTTTTTTCTTTCTTTCTCTTCACCTAAACACACTCATTCCTCATCTCACCGCCGGCCTCCTCTCCAAAACACACCATCTCACCATCATTTTTCCGGCAAGATCACCGGAAAAATTCTTAGGAACCCATAAACATCTTCATCATTTTATTTAAGGTAAAAATTTCTAATCTTTTGGTAGGTTTTACACTTTTGCTTGAGGATATTTTTAATCTAAGTTTTGATAATAATACCCATGTTATTTATGTGCATTGAAAGTGATATTTATGTGTTTTTATGTATGGGTTTTGTATTGGTGGAATTTTTGATGAGTGGGTATATATATATTTTGTGCTAAAATGGCTATTCAAGGTTTATGTATGGTGGAAAAATTTAGGGGTTTTAAGATATAATGTATGATGGTTGGTAAATTTAATTTTGCCATTGTCATTGGGTTTATTTGGAGTTAGTGAAATTCTAAACTTCTTGTCTTGGAGGATATGTTGATTTTTGCCTACATGAGTCTCTTAATGATGTAGTGTAAATCTTATGAAAATTAGTCATAATGTTGGAGATATTATGAAGTGGGTTAACTTTATAAATTGGAGTTGATACCTTGTGAATAAATTTGTTGAGAAACCTTGTGCATGGTATATATTATTTTGATGAGGTTAAATAGTAGGCTTGCCTAATTAAGTGTTTATTTGGCAAATCCTAATTTTGGTTAGATACAATTTCAAGTTTTGTACTTATTGTAATAGGTTTACTTGATAATTGTTTAGGTCCTAGCTAATCTCCTTGGAGCTTGGAGAGTTATGATTTTGTGGTTGCGAGGTAAGTAGCTTCTTAATGGGATACTTTTAGAAAATTTCCATATTTCACAAACGATGTTTTTGGGTCAAACACATTTTGAAAAATTATATATGGATATATGTTTTCTTAAAATTGTCGTGTTGTGACCCTATTGCATATTATTATATATAAAAATGCATCATATTTGGTATTGCATTTGGGGAAATGCATGAATTGTTGATATGAAAAAATGAGCATCTTTTATTTAATCTTGATAAGGAAATTATGGATTCTATGGTATAATAGAAAATTTAAAGATGCTTATCTTGTCTTAGTATTTGAAAAATTGATAGAAAATCTTTGTGGCAAGAATGAAGTTGAAAACCTTACAAACTTTGTGGAAGTAGATTATTTAAGGTTTTTTTTTTTAAACTACTTGGATATAAACTATGTGTTTCAAAGTAACGTAACTTGTGAGCATTATATAGTTTTAACACCATGCCATGTGTGATTTCCCGGTGATCACCCGATTTGGTTTTCGTAGTTTTTGTGACAACGGAATCAAATCTAGGTTAGTACTCTTTTACTTTGGATGACGCGTTCTTCCCTGCTGCCCATGGGGGGAAGAGGTTCCTTAATTGTGTGTGGGTGAGGCTGCTGTCCATGGGGCCAAGAGACCACATGCAAGAGAGGGCCTATTTGACGCGCTCTCTCTGCTGCCCATGGGGGGAGAGAAAAACCTTGAGGGTATGGGTGAGGCTGCTGTCCATGGGGCCAAGAGTCTACATACCAAAGAGGACAATATCATGTCAGTTGTGAATGAGTGGATCCCCTGACCGGTATATATGGTAGTGTGGTATATTATTGTGATAATTTGTCTTATATTAGATATTATGGCTTTGAAATTTATATTGTTAGTGCTCACATATTATAGTATATTGTTTCAAGGTAGTTACTTAGAGAAATTTGGTATTTCATTAGTTAACCATTTTTGTCATATTATTATTATTGAAGTTGGAACTTGCATTTCCCCTACCCCCATTAATTATGCTACTTACTGGGCCTAGTCTCATCCCATTATTTTTATAAACTTTTCAGAGTAGGCAACAATATTTTGAGACAGCTTTTGGTGGCTTATAGTAGTTAGACTAACTACTGATGGAGGCTGAACTTTTGTAATGGATTTTATTTGATGATGTACATTTTAGAATAGGCTTGACTCATTCTTTTGTATATTATAGTGGTTGTGACTATGTTTCCCACTGATGGGACAAGCTGTTGAAATGTAATTATTCAGACTTCTATTCTTTTGTGGCCAATGGTCTTTGTAATTAATGCTTAGAGCTCTGACTTACTTTGAGAGTATATTCAATGAAATTATTAAGATAATTCTTGATGTTGATACTTGATAGGATTTATGTGGATTGATTTGTCGTAAAGTAAAAAAAAAAAAATTTAATAGGTACTTGAGATGTCTTTCTCACGCTCTGAACCCTTTGGGATTTGGGGCGTTACATCAAACAACCAGCATACTTCGGTGTTTTGGACAACTTTATGGCGCCTCAAAGTACCAAGCAAGATCCGATGTTTTGCATGGAGAGCATGCAAGAACATCCAACCAACAAAGTCCAACCTGTACTTAAGGAAAGTCCTTGATGACCCAACCTGTGAGGCATGCGGCACTGGAGTAGAGACAACCGGATATGCTCTTTGGGAGTGTAACAAAGCCCAGGAAGTTTGGCGAGCTTCAGACATACGTGTTCACAGCCATGGTTTGAGGTTCGATAGTTTCCTTGACCTCCTTTGGCACTTGATATTCAATCAACACGTTGGGGACGAATTACTGAGTTTGGTTGTCACTATTGCATGGAGTCTATGGCTGAATCGCAACAAAGCTCGCACAGGAGGATCACGGCAAACCAGCACAGTCATTCTGCAGTTGGCAATCAACTCGCTTGAAGAATATCGGCTTGCGAACCACAGGATTACGATACCAACCATCGCCACACCTACAACCTGGGCTCCACCACACAACCCCTGGTATAAGGTGAATGTCAACGGTGCCGTATTTCAACAACTCGACGCGGTGGGAATAGGGGTTGTAGCCCGGGATCATACAGGACAATGTCTGGCGGCAATGAGTAAGAAACTGTGGGTACCACTGGGTCCGTTGGAAGCCGAGGCAAAAGCCATGGAAGAGGGAATTGATTTTGTTTAGGACGTCGGGTTACGCGATGTTGTGTTCGAGACAGACTCGGAGGTGCTCCACAGGTATCTCACGGTCTCTATCACACCTCCAGCGACAATACAGAATATTGTCTCCTCATGTATCCTACGACTTCAAGGCTTCAGGGCTGTACAGCTCACACACGTTCGACGAAACGGAAATAAGCCCGCCCATTTCTTGTCACAACATGCCAAAGGTTTAGAAACTTTTGTAACATGGATTGAGAACATCCCTACACCTATTGAGTCCCCTTTGACTCAAGATGTATTGATTTTTTAAGCAAGTTAACGAAAATAACAGCATTTCTCATAAATAAAAAAAAAAAAATGGTTAAGGAACTTGGATCGAACTGGTGTCATGAACCGGGTTAGATTTTATGATTAGATCAAGACCACCTAAAATGGTGACATTTTGCCTTTGGGGTTAGTTTCCTTCCTCTTTCTTCACAGACTCAATCAACAAAGGATTGGAAGAGTTGTGGGCGTCGCGATCTAATTGAACTAGTGATTAAGCTTGAACGGGTAGTTAAGGAAATTGAATCGGCGATAATGATAGACTTCCTTGAAACTTATCCAACAGTGGGATCGATGTAGTATATGCCACTCGAAATTTCTCCCCTCTCTAGCTAGGTTCCTCTTCGATTGAATCTAAAGATGTCACAAAGATTGCCTTTCCTCTTTGTGATGATTCGAGTACTTTCTAACCAAAATGTTTTCCAATATGTTGGGAAAAAATATATCAATTCCGAAAGTCATACCCTTAACACAAATACCATTTAATTAAAAATTATCTAAAGAATAACAAATCCTATGAATATAAAGTAGCACTAGCTAGCAAGTGGGGTCTATTACGCTTGTGAGAAGATTGCACCATGTTATAGGGTGTGATCTCCTATTACAATTGTAAACTAGCATTAACAAATGAGAATGGTCTTAAAATATGTGCAAATAATGATTGAATTAGAAGCTTTTTATTGGCGGGAATGCAAACAGTTATTGAGAATATTAAAGGAATTGGAAAACAAGTTTGACCAAAATAAAGCATGATGTTAAGGAAAACAAGTTCAGTTTAATTTATTTTCAATATATTTTGTTTCAGAAAAAATGAACAATATTTAATAATAAAAAAAGGTTTTATTATAGCTTCTGCTTTTCTGAGACTATGTCAGTGATGACGAAAAAGAAAAATGCAAAACAACACCACCGTAAATTGTCAATGGTATAATTTACCTTCAGTTGTAAACGATCCTTCCAAATTGTTTTCTCTCATACTTAAGATCTTCAATGATGTGAAGGTGGTCAATGACTTGAAAATTCGTGCATTAACTTTGTTCCGATCCAACTCTAGGACTTGCAGCTTAGGTAAGTTGTTTGAACCTATAGGCAAAGTAAAATAGATAATTTGACATACCATATAAAAGAAGGAATTGATTTGAATTCATGAACATATAATTTTAAAAACAATCGTTACCTTTTGTTGTTGTTGTCACGAAGTCATTGATCTCATTGTCATTCAAGTAGAGCTCCTCCAAGTTGCTAAATGCTTTGAATTCCACATATATACATATATATATATATATATATATATAAAATCATAATATTCATCAATTGATTTTGTCTGGATTATTTTAAGGTTACATTTGCATTTGATAATTTATGGTATGACGAAGATTGGAAATGGACTAAGAGTATGGTGATAAAAATGATGAGAACTAACCCTTGAAAATGTGGAAAATTATCTAATAGAAGATTTTCCTGTGAGTTTTTGAGTTTTGTAGATGTATTCCAGGAAGTCACCTGTTATGCTGTTTCTTAACACCTCCTCAGTCATCTGTTAGCAATTAAGGAAGAAGGTTTTAGGGTCTGTAGGTTGATTATGGTTTCAAAAAGATGGAATATAAAGCTAAAGATAGATGTTCTTAAAGATACATTTCTGGAATTTTCTGGCAGCAGAAAAATTTAGGTACTTTTTGATTTGTTTCTATAATTATTAGATCACTAAAAGCCGTTAGAGGAATGATAAAAATAATTGAATTACATTTTTTCCATTAATAAAATCTTTATTACTTATCAAAAAAAAAAAAATTGATCTAGTTGTTTAATTTTTATTTTTTGGGTTTATTGGATTGCAGGCTATTTTGGGGGGAACAATCCATGTCCCAACTCTCACAGGAGATGTAGTCCTCAAGGTTTGTTTATTGTTTATATATGATTAGTACATGTGCAATGGGAAAATTTCATTTATGACTGTTTTCTTTGTTGAGATTCTGTCAGTTCATTTGGATTTACTCATGCAACTTATGCGACTTGATTATTGGACTTGACCCCCACATGGGACAGTAACCGGATCAATTAATAATGAGATCTGGTTTGTTTGTTGAGGTTCTTTCATTTGTCCCTTTGTTGAGACTTGAAAAAACCAAAGCCAAATAGCATCACTCTATCCCTCCATGTCATTCCTATGGGGTTGGCTTTTAGCCTAAGATTACTGGCTTCTCGTAGAGGTTCTTTCTTGTTCTAGTTCTCTATAGTATCATGATCTAACTAATTTCTGATATTTAGGTTCGCTCTGGCACCCAGCCTGGTCAAAAGGTAGTTTTGAAGAAGAAAGGTTGGTGAGCTAAACATGCCAAATTTCATTATGTTCACTTATAAAATTTGTGTGTGATAAATGATTCTATTTTTGGTTTACCACTTGCGTACTGCTCTCTATTGAGAATTGTGTCTAACATAATTGGTCCTTTTACATTTTAGCCACTTTGTTCCTTGTATCAATAAACCCCCAGAATTTTAATTGAAGCAACTTCCTCAGCTTTTGTCAATGTAGTTTTTTCTTACTGCCATGATTTATTCTTTTTTTATTTTAAAGTAAGGAATCAACATGAAAATTTGACAGAAGAGTATCCTCTATGACTAACATTAAGAGTCCACATGAGTTGCATAAAATATGCAATTTGTTACTGATCATCATTTCAATGTAGGATTTGATGATTTTACCCTAGTTAAGCAACTTATTAAATGCAATATCATTAATTTTATTTGTCTGTTAAGATTCTAAATATCTTGAGCGTATAAGATTTTTTCTTTTTTAAATTGAAATTGTGTGTGTTTTCCCTCTGAATTCGTTGTTTTATGCAGGGATCAAGACGAGGAACTCTTACTCATTTGGTGATCAATATGTGCACTTCAATGTCAGCATTCCATCGTAGGTTTCCTTGTTCTTAGCCATTGTTGTTGCAGAATTTTTCACCCTCTAGAATGTATTTTTATGGTTCAGTTCAATCCAGTGCATGGACTATATATGGGAAAAAAAGTGTCATATTACTTTAATCTATAGCATCATATGGGAATGTGTTTGCAGCCTCTCATTTTTATAGTAGTTTAAAATGCTTGATTTGTGCAGGAATTTGACCCCAAGGCAACGTGAATTGATTGAAGAGTTTGCCAAAGAAGAGCAAGGGGAATATGATAAGCGTGCTACTGTTGGAGCATCAGGGTAAAATGTAGATCAATTGGTGTCATTTGTTTGCTAATTCTTAGCAAAAAAGGATAAAGGCAATTGAAGAAAAAGCATCAATTGTTGAAAGACCCACCCACTCTATAAGTTTTGTAGGAGTGACTGGGTCGTTTTTGTCCTTTTTGAAGGGGGGGGGTGTTGAGGGGAGAGAAGGTTGTTAGGGTTGTGTAATTTTTTTCTTACAAATCACAATGATAGTTTTATTTGACAACATTTGATCACTTGCATCTAGAGTATCCAAGTTGTTATTGTACATATTATTTATTGTTCTTTAATATTTTTCATTATCAAGAACGTCAAGTTAGTTTATCTGTCATTTTTGTATTATGTTATGAATAATGTCACGTACATGGATATTTAGATGTCACTTGGAATAAATCTTTTGAATATATAGATGGTTCAATATTTACTGAAGCATTTAGAAAGTTAAACATTATTCAGTTGGTTTTTCTTTGGAGTTGTTAGACCATACAAGTGCTTGTGCATAGGATTGGATGTCCCCATATTCTGGTTTTGAGCATTGTGAATTCATGAGCATGTTTTATGTGATTTGGCAGAGTTCATGGTGAGTGCAAGATTTAAGATTTTCTTGCCGTTACATGGCTAGACTCCTAGCCCCCTAGGGGTAGCTGTATTTCTCTGTCTTTGCATAACTCACATATTCAATTAAAGCAACAATGCAAAAATACAATCTTAGTCCTTTAAAATTACACAACAAATACAGATTTTGCACAACGTTGTATTAAAATTCAATCTTTAGATTCAAAATCCAACAAGAAGTGACACACATACATGTAATCATTAAAATGCAAGGCTATGCAAGTCTGAAATTAAACAACTTACGGTAATAAACCACAACAAAATAGTAGCAATACAAGGCTATGCAAGGCTGAAAGTGAACAACTTATGGTAATGAACCACAAAAAAGCAGTAGCAAGTGTCAATGCACACTTCAATGAGGTTAAACCATGCCCTACGCCAGTATGGATTTATGTAGAGGACTACAACAATTCCAAGCAGGATAGTTATGTAAGCCACCACAAAGCTTATGTAGAAGACACTCATGTCCATGAAACTACCACCTTCCACCTCAATATCCACTGATATTGTAGACGGTGGTCTCATTTTGGTGCAACTATTATATAATGGAGGTCCACACAGGAGAGGGTTCCCCTCATAACTACTTTCATCAAAAGTAATGAATTGATTTTTTCTGTCAGGTGTTGCACCTGATAAGTTGTTGTGTGCCACACTGAAGACCGCTAGAGAGGTTATTTCGGTCAGCTGAGGTGGAATTTTGCCACTCAAATTATTGTAAGAAAGATCCAGACTTTCTATTTGATTTAGATTTGAGAATGTTACTGGGATTGGTCCGGATAGATTGTTGTGGGACAAGTTCAATGCACGAATGTTGCTCATCCTACCGAGTTCCAGTGGGATTTCACCTGCTAGGTTGTTGCACGAGAGGTCAATTCCAAACATGTACTCGAGGATGTAACCCTTGTAGGAGTAATTTCTAGTTTTTGTTGTGAACTCTACTTCTTCCTCAACATTCACAATTTCGTTATACACAAATAAATAATCAGGGAGAAATGTGATAATATTTGACTTTGTGTTCGAATATGATGGCAAAAGACTAGATTGACCTAACAATAAGTATAAACCTCTTAAAGAAGGATAATGGGAAGATGCATTAAAAGTAATGTTACTCAAACAATGAGGAATTAGACCTGAAAATTTATTGTAGGAAAGATCCAAAATGTTTAAATTCTGCAAATGGCATACTTGAATTGGAATTTGACCTCCTAAATGATTCGCTTTCAAGAGCAGAATTCTCAATGATGAGAGGCTGCCAATCCAATTGGGAATGTTTCCAGTTAGATGGTTATCTCGAAGATTCAGTGCAATTAGATTGGAGTTGTTTTGGAAAGAACTTGGAATTGGACCGCTCAAGCAATTTTTATTTAATTGAAAAAAAAGGATACTTGAGGAATTGAAGCAAGATGGAACAGAGCCAAAAAGATTGTTGTCGGAAATGTCAAGAATTATAAGGCCAACGAGTTTGCATAACTCAATTGGAATAGGACCTTCAAAATGATTTTTGGCCATAACAATATCTTCTAAAGATGTCGCATTCCCTATCCATGTTGGAAGCGTGCCTGAGAAGTGATTGTTGTCCAAATGTAATGTTCCTAGCTTAGTCCAACTAGAATTGGTAGGAAATATTTGGCCACTGAAGCTATTGTTTGATAATATGAGATATTCTAAATTGTGGCAACCCATTATGAAATGCATTGGTATGGTTCCTGAGAAATGATTCTCAGACAAGTCCAGACTCTGCAAGAAAACCAAATTCCTAAAAGAAGAAGGAATATTGCCTTCAAATTCATTTCTTGACATTTTTAAAGATTCTAAATTTGGAAAAATTAAACCGAGGTTTGTGGGAATTGGACCATGTATGTAATTATCAGAAATATCTATGGTCAACATGTTGGGACGAATTTCATATGGCACCATAAAAGGCCCCGTGAAAGAGTTACTATTTACATTAAAAGCCTCCAATCTTGTATTGTTCTCTAACAACCAGTAAGGGAACTGCCCAACCAACTTGTTGTGCGAGAGATTAATTACTCGCAAATCATATTGGTAATGAAGAAATCTGGGAGGTGTCATATTGTGAATGTTAATTGAGCAATTTGACAAACTGAGAACCTTTAATTGGAAGGTTGGAATCAAAGTAAGAGAGTCAGGTTCCAAAGCTAATATATTGTTATCACTTAATAGGATCTCAAGATTTGAGAGGTTGGAAAGGAAGGACAACGTGGATGGGATCCAGAAGTTGTTATATGAGAAAGAAAGGTACTCAAGTGATGTCAAACTTGATAGTGGAGACTGGACAATGTTCCCATTGAAGTGATTGTTAGAGAGATCCAGTACCCGGAGTGATGTCAAGTTTGCCATACATGAAGGTAGTCTCCCTTCAAAATTATTGCCGCTGAGGTCTATCTCTTGGAGCTTCTTAAGTTCACACCAGCCTGTATAATGTGATAATTATTTATTAGGGTCTACTATCATAATTATTCAAAGCAATATCATTGTGGAAAAAAAAAAACCCTACCTCGGTCAGGTAGGGTGCCATTCAGTCCACAATATCTCATTGCCAATGCATTAAGAGAAGTCATAACTCCAATTTTACGAAGAAGACTTTTATCAATCGATGAACCATCCAACTTCAATTGCTCAAGGTTGTTTAGTTTGCTCAACTCTAAAACAAAAGCAGAAAGCTTAAATTAGTACTAATTGACATGGTAGAGCATAAATTAGTACTAATTGCTCAAAATTATTAAGCTACCACACAAAAGTGTTAAAGTACCCAAGACCACTTCCATAACTAAGATTCTTTGAAAGAAAGTAATTTTATTTTATCTAATTATAGTGTATAGACTATCACGTAATGTGGCAGTTTATATACTTTCATACTTTAGAATTTAATTCAAATTATGAAATTAATTTAATAAGTATTACAATATTTGATGAATGAACTTCAATTATTTACAAGTCATTAGAAAAATAGATGATGTATTTTTTTAGATTAATATAATTTAGAATATGAATCTATTGTAATATTGTTGTGAGGCTCTAAGGGCGTGGATTTTGTTTGAATTACTCTAGTCGTGTGCAACACCGTTGGAGAAACATTTTATTCATGGGTTACAAAAGTAGGAATATAGAACGAGTTTGAATTGCTCGCTTTGGGCAACGTAGAACAACCTTGAAACTCCTATGTGATTGTTGGTTTAGGCTAAGAAAGGTATGCTAAAAAAACTGATATTAAAATCTCTGTTGTGTAGTCTTTGTTTTTAACATTTTGAATACAAAGTTTTAACAAGACGAACATAGATTATGATACTTATGAAAGACGATAAGTTTAGTCTCATTGAATTTCAAGAAATTTGGTTGTCGATATTTAGAATAGGGTTTTTATAGAGATTTTCTACTATTATGCCAGTGATTAAAAGTAAAATGCCAAACAACGCCACCTTGATGTCAATGGTATAACTTACCTTTAGTGGAAAACGATCCCTCCAAATTGTTATTTGAAAGATCTAATGTCTTCAACGATGGGAAGGCCGTTAATGACTCAAGAACTTGTGCACTGAAATCATTCCCACTCAAATCTAGGAGTTGCAGCTTAGTTAAGATGTTTGAATCTATAGGGCAAAATGAAATATCTCAAAAACATCGACATGATAATTTCATTTGGCATACCATACAAAAGAAGTATTTGATTCGAATCAATGAACATATATTTTTATGGCCTATATACCTTTTGTTGTCACAAAGTCATGGATATTATTCTCATTCAAGTAAAGCTCCTCCAAGTTGCTAAATGCTTTAAATTCTACAATGAAAAAATTACATTAAAAAATCATGAGAAAAAAAAAAGGAACTTCAGTTCATAAATACTTTTCATTTAAAATAGCTAAGCTAAAAAAGGGTGAAATTTAGTTGCATAAATATCAATGATTGATAGGAGGGAAATAAGAAATGTTGCATGCTCAATAAGCGTGCATGAAACACTCTTCTAATAATATTCATTTGCAAATTAATGAGAGTTTTACCTTTGATATGGATTGATCCATTCAAATTGTTGTACCCCAAATATAGTTCCTTGAGGGAAGCAATTCCACTTAAGGATGAAAGAATGCTGTTATTGAAATTATTATAATCCAAGTGTAGCACCTCCAACTTGCTCAACGCAGAGAATCTTTCAAAACCTGTAATTTAGATGCTTCAATTTTCACATTTGCAACTATATATTCCCAGAAAACAGTATAAAATGATTCCTAAAATACAATTATTTTTTTTCTCGACTGTTAAAAAAAAAAAAAAAAGGATGTAATAGAAAAAATTAGAATATCAACAAATTAAATACTTCCTACTTTTTTTTTGAGTAATACTTCCTACTTTTCTTAGGATATAAACTTGGTACCTTCATTTGGGACCCATCCATTAATCCAATTTTTACTCAAATCAAGGTATTGGAGGGCTTCAAAGGGAAGAAGTAGAGAGGCATTAAAGTACCAACCTCCCCCACTTTCGCTACTAGAATAAGACATTGTACGATTAAGAGTAAGTTGGATTACACGGCCAGTAGTGATGTTGCACTTGACTCTTTCCCACTCACAGCAATCACTCTCTTTGTTGCCTAAGTCCCAATGAGGAAAATAATATTCATCAGCGTAGTTGACGATGGAAGCTTTGAATTGCAAGAGAGCAATTCTCTCTTGCTCCCAACAACCAAAGCACCCATTCATACCAAAATGAACCAAAACTAACACCACCGGCCACCACCAATAATGTCCCAACAACTCCATTACTTTTTCTTTTTCTGATTTTCTATAACAATAAGACTGACAAAGTTTTTGATCAACTCTAATTTATACTTCAAAGCAAAATAGGTTTTGAGTTGAAGTAACACTACCACCATTCTCCTATATATACCCACTACACATAGAACTTTCTCAAATCATATCTTGTGCTTTTTCCAAAAGCAAAAAGTTACATCCATTATTTCACATGACTTGGACTAAGTCTTCACAGTTTGAATCATGGTGTCTTTCCACCCAACTACAATGACGATTTTTATTAAATAAAAAAAAAGGTGCCAGAAGGTAATTTATTTTATATGATACTGAAAATAAAACGAAAGAAAGAATTTGTTTTTATGAGCCTATTCATTGTTTTTTGTCCGGCTGGCTTGTACAGTGTGGTCCTATACAAAGTTGTGAATAACTCTCTGATAAAGTTCAAAGTTTTGAATAAACGCTTTCAACTCTTCAAAACTTTGTCTTTGTCTACCGACATAGCCGTGTATTGTACGCTTTAGCCTTAAATTTTAAATTTTTTTCCTATTTTATTTATTTTCTATTTAACATTCTAACAATTTGTGTATCTTATTTAGGAAAATAAAAAATAAAATCTACGTATAATTATTATTATTAAAATATATTATGTAAGACCAATAAAATTATAATTATAATAATGACTTTTAAATATGTGTGTATATATATAAACTGAAACAACTTTTGGTACGAGCCTCTTTTAGACTATATTTTTTGGTTTTTTGGGTTTTATAAGTTTATGTGTTTTTTGTTTAGTATTTGTTTTTTTTGTTTGGCATTTGTTGTGACTGGGTACAATTTGTTTGTTTATTAAATTTAAATATTGTACATAAAATGAGTACTGATAGATTGATTGATAGTTTTCCACAAGTGAATCAGGCAATTCACGTGCTCTACTATGGAGAATTGTACTTCATTGGGTGTTACTGTACTTTTTACTGTTATTACTTAATTTAAAACTTAAAATAAACATAAATTATGTCTAAAAATATTTTAAAATATACATAAATATAAATATTAATTAATTGTCTAACACCTAACATATTGTACTCTTGTTTTTCAAGAATTGTTGCACCCCGTACCCATTCCCATCTCGATGTCCATGCAAAATAGACCACTAGCATCCTACTTATATATACGGTTATAAAACCAGTCCACGTCACAGTAAAACAAGTGATTGTCTTTTTTTTTTTTTTTGAGGGGGAACAATTGCTCTAATAATGCATAGCGTGTTGGTTAAAGCTTCAAATTTTCCTTTTACTATTTTACATAATATTCCTAATTGATGGAAAAATGTCTATATATATTTTAAAAGAATAAAATTTAAGTACAGTACTTAAGTGCTGTTCTTTAAGTATTGTACCTAAATTTAGGTACAATCAGGGGGGTCGATACCATACTGGTACCGACTGTATTAGCCAGTGCACTGGTACCAGTACACTTCTATATTGTACCGAAAAAAATACCGGCCGTACCGACCGCCTACTGGCCAATTTCGAGCAATACCGGCCGATACAGAAAAAAGTTTTTTTTTTTTTTTAGTTTTGTAATTTTTGAATTTTTGTAATGGCATAATAGTAACTTATTTACATTAACTTATTAGTATTATTTGTTTTCTTAGTATGTAATGAACAACTAAGCTTTCTATTTTTTATATTGTGTTTTTTTTTTCTTTTAATTTATACTAAAATCTAAAACTATAAATAATTTGTTCTGAATTGAGGTAATATTTTATGATAAACTTTTATATTTACTATAATATAAGTGAAATATTATATGTTTATAAACATGGTTCTAGAGATTTTGGTGTGTGTGTATATATATATATATAAAATAGCGGTAAACCCGAAAGGTACATCGGTATTGACCAGTATTCGAAATATATCGTACCGGTGGCCAAACTGGTATAGCCTCTAGTACGGTGTTGACTTCCTTGGGTACAGTACTTATATGTTCTTCTCTTAAGATTTAGCCATATATATATATATATATATTTCAATGAAATGAAAGTGTATTTTTAGTTAGGTACAGCCACATGACTAAATCTTAAGAAGGAAAACTAAGAAACAGCATCTAAGTACTATACTTGAGTTTTAATCATCTTAAAAAATTTTCAAATGAAAACATTGTAAAAAAAAAAAAAAACAAAATACTCTTCGTACACTTTCTTTGAAAATACTTGAGAAGACCTAATCTAGGAGTTGGCATCCATATGGTGAGTTTTCCACCCACTACCGTCATAATATTTTCCTATTTTATTAATATAAACAAAAAAGGTGGGAGGAAAGATAGGGGAAAGTACGTTCGAAAAAAAAAAAAAGAACACCACACTTTTAAATAGGGCATATTAATTAAGCTCACAATTTTATATCAAACATGCACTTCAAAGTTTAAACAACACACTTAAATAAATAAAACACTTTAAGGTTTAAAATTTAAGGGGCATTAAGTAGCGTTGTTCTAGTAAATTTGTTTGTATATTTTAGAAATAAGTATTGATAAAAAAAAGTGCGTGAAAATACATGTTGGTGAAAAAATGTGTGAAAAAAATGTGTAATATTATTTGAAAACTAAAAAATATATTTAAATACATGTACCAAACAGCCTCTAAATTTTTTTAAAGTAATTTCTCCAAAAAGATAATTCAATTTCTTTTGATAAATAAATACTTTAATTGACTTGCTCCTATATCTTTCAGATTTAATTTTTTAATCAGGTCCTACTCTAGAATACTTGTGTTTTTTGTTGAGAAAATACTGAAGAAGACATTTAGAAGCAAACAAAATATCAATAAAAATGCTTAATTTGATACTTGTGTTTTTCAAAACTTATCTATATGAAGATATTTAGAAGCAAACAAAATATCAATAAAAATGCTTAATTTGATATATATATATATATATATATATATATATATATATATTTAGCATTATATAAAATATAAATGCTTAATAATATATAGAAAATATACATAAAAGTGTATTGTATTTTATAATTGTTTATAGGCTTGTCCTGCCATACTCATGTCTTATTTTTTTAAGAAAAAAATTGTGTTGTCGTGTCATTCTCATACATGTGTCTGTGCTTCTTAAGTTTCAATGGTGCTTTAATTTCATGAGAAAAGTTTCATAGTGATGACTACATAGCATTTGTATTTTAAACTTTGCATCATCTGAGAATGCCCTAACTCAAAAATAGAATGCCCTAACTCAAGAAGATGCCAAAAACTTTAGTTTCAATTGTTTGAGCTTTTGCATTATTTGAGAAGACGCACACTCAAGAAGAGGCCGGAAACTTTGATTTCAATATTACTTTCACGGAAAATGTTTTGTACGTAGTGATGACTAGCCATAGCATTGGTACTATCTTGGAAAATGTAGTTATGACTAGTCTATTGGTACCAGCTTTGCATTATGACTAGTCTATTGGTACCAGCTTTGCATTAATTGACAATAGCTGCACTCAAGAAAATTAAGGCCAAAGACTTTGGGGCAATTGTGAAGACTTGGACTCAATTAAAGGCTGCGGACTTAGATCTCAACAAATCAACTACCTCTATAAATTCGTATCCAGTGCTTTCTTGGAAAGTTTTTCATAGTAAATGCTAGTATTATGAATTCTGTACCTAGACCAGTTGAAGACTTTGACTAATATTATATCTTTACATCAACTACCATGGAATCTGCTTTTCAATTGAAAATAAAAGGTGGGAAAAAAATTATTTTTTTTCATTGTCAGAAAGAGAGACTAAAAAAATATGTGCTCTCACCAAAGAGGTGAAAATGCTATGAATATTTTAAAAATAAATAAGGATGTATCTCTAATGTGAAAAAATAAAAAAAATATTGGTACAATGAGCCGGGTCGGCCCTTGGGCAAAGGCCACTTAAGCAATTGCCTAGGGCCGTAAAAATTTTAAATTATTATTATTTTTATAATTAAAAAAATGTGAGTTTCGTCACTTCAAGAAGGCCTCTAAAATGGTGGAATTAATAAAAGCCCAATTCATTTGAAATCCTAAATTTTTTAACAAAGATAAAATTATATAAATGCATCAAATTATCATTAAAGTTAATTTCTTATAACAACTTGAGATTTCAATTTTTTATGTCTCTCTTCCACACAATGGATTGTGTCATCCAATTTTTCACATGACCACACACCAAATGATATCTCTCTCAATACCAAAATCAAATTTGGAAATTAGATTTCAATTTTCTGTCATTGTGTATCACTTTATTTAAGGTAAATTAAAAATCATTTAAAAAATAAGTTAAAGGTAAATGTTAGAAAACTTAAATTTAAAAATATAATTAGTAATTTTGTATATCAAAAAACAAGAAAATGAACTTAAAAGAAAAGTTACAATATAAAATTTAATAATGATATATAAATGATACTCCGTATTTGAATAAATAAATAGAGGTCATCACAAAAGGAAAATACCCTGGATTTTCAGAATTTAAAAAATTGCTAGCAAATGTGGCTTTGGTTTCTTCCCACAAGGCATCTCTAAGAAATTTTTAATTTTTTAAATGATGAAGCCTCATCATATTTGCTGAATGGGATTATTTTAAATTCAAACACTCATTAATTAAAATTTTAAAATCCATCAATCACAGTAATTACCACATTAATTTATAAAAGTTTATGTAGTAAAATGCGTAATATTTTTAATATTTTCCAAAGAAATGAGAAATCCTAAAAACCCAAGGAAAAAATAATAAATGTGGTAGATATTAGATAGCAGTGTAAGAAATTCACCATTTAGATTGCACAATTTTTTCACTTGTATTGTGCTCAAGGATAATGATAGACTTACATTGTGTGTGTGTTGAAAGACTTTCCAAGAGAGACAGAGAGCGAGAGAGAGAATTTTTTTTTTTTTTTTTTCCTTAGAGATATATAAGAAAAGGAGAACTTTAGAATATTAGCATCATGCTCTATACAATTTTTAGTTTTATTGACACCCAAATCTTCACTTTTGTTAGTTAATGTCCTATTTATAGACAACTACATCAAACTCAATATTTTATTTTTATTTCATTTAAACATTATTTTTTCTAATCTCCAAATAATTTTTTTTTGGGGGTATGATCTTCTAAATATAGCCTAGTAATCATTTTAGGATTCCAACACTGTGTACTTGAGATTGCCTATAAGATCCTCCACCTTCTGGATCTGCAAAAAGGGATCATCATTGAAGTCCCCCTTCATCTCTCCTTTTTCCCTAATTTCCATCATTCCTAACAAATTGATGAATCTCTACATTTCATCAAATTCCTCCACACCATGGAAACATTTTTTTTAATGGACGTGCATATATCATGGTGTGGAAAATATTTGGATTTAGAGTTTTAGCAAGAGATCAAGCTTTTAGGAAATTTTCCAAAATTGTTTAGCAATTGACACAACCTGCCATTTTGGTAATTTACCCCAACTATCCCAATATGCCTTGCTGATCACAAATGTAGAATAGATTGCTTGCAGCTAAATACAAGGCTTGGTTCTTTAGGCTTGATTTCCTTAGACTCAAGCCGCCTTCAGTTTTTTTATTGCAAACCAAATTCCAACTTGCTAGATGCATTTTCCTCATATGGTATGCATTACACACAAAGAAAAAGTTTAAATCACTGCTAATTCCATTGTGAATCATACCGCAACATATATAATTGGCACATAAAGTGAGTTAGCAGTGGGTAGTCCAAGAATACAAGGTAAGGAAAAAAAGGGACAAAACCGATAAAATATAAATAAATATTTAATCAGAGAATAAACTTTCAAGGATGCAATACACTCCTAACAAAAACACCACTATACAGCAATTAAAAGCGGCAGTTGCATTTGCCACTCTTCTCACCTGTTCGTTAACACCTGCAACTGTTGAAGAATTAGTGGTCACATGAACATCTCCTTCAGACTTAAATTTTGATCTTTCTGCATCTTGGGCCTTCTCCCATAAAGCAAACATTTATATTAAAAATGGAACATATAAAACAAGTTCCAAAGTGTAGTTAATATCAGAGTGTCATTACTTACCTGGCAAAAGGCAGTAATTAGTTCTAGTCTCAAGATACAGAATCCAGATCCAGGTCCAGTATAGTTTGCATCGCGAGGAGTTACTCTCATTAAATCCAGAAGATAATGCCTAGAAAAAGTAGAAAGGAGAAAAAAAAACATAAACAAGTGCACATGCTTTATAAATATAAATAAGCATGTTATTTAATAGTTGTGGCATCATCATGAATAAAGTCAGAAACTAGGAGCATAGAAAGAGAGATTTACAACTATATATTTAAATCATCAAGCTAGCTAGCTAGCTAAAATAATGTTTTGAGGAAAAGGGGTACTTAAAGTGCTAGGTACGGGAGTCAAAGCAAATTTAAGCATATTTAACTAAAATTTTTTAACAAAATTTAGTTATATATAAAGAAATCCAAGCACTGAGAAGAAGAACGTAACCAAGTAGTTAGGTTTGTATGACTAATAGACCAATCCAAGAGAGTAATCACCTGTCATCACTACCAACAATACCCTTGCATTCCACTGGGGCAACTAATTTGAAAACATTTCCAAATCCATCTAGTACAGTGTGTTCCTTCAAATGAAGGCGCTTAGCAGCCTCAAGAACCTAAGGATAATAAAAGCTTAGCACTTCTAACAAGGAAACTCATTTCACAATTCACATAGACAAACCCAGAAAGAGAGATCAAACTGGAATCTTCATTGAAATAACATGTTCTTATAAAGCATACCAATTACAATTACACCATAAATGAAAATTATATATTATTTTTATAGGTATAATTGAAAATTATATTTCTTGTAAGACAGCACAATTAAGCCATTATGGATATCTTAACCCAAGAGAAGTTTAAGTACTCTCACATAGCAATTAACAAAGACATAATATGCAAAATCTGAAACATGACGTGCAACAAATCTTATATGCTCCCTCACCTTGGAAGGAAAATCATCATTCCAACATATCTTCTTACCATTGTCAACAGAATCGTACAGAAGAGAGTCCGACTTATCCCCTTGAAGAATGCTAGGTAAAACGTTTTGCAACAGAATGTATAAAAGCAATTGAGGGCCAGCTAGAGATCGATTTAAGCAAGCCAAAATAGAAATAGCAATCATGAACAAAAGCTTCCAAGTATGTGCACAAACATGTCCTAACACAACACGATTTAGTAAACACAAGCAAATATTGCTGATAATAAATAACAGGTCATGTAACTAATGTTACTGGAAAAAAATTGCCAACGAGTCCATTAATAAAAATAATAATAATAAGTTTTTTTTTTTTTTTTCTACAAGCGTTTATATCCTTTCTTTTCGATAAGAATTTCAATAGAGTCGGCTGCAACAGAAGATGTAACTAAGACTTTATGTGAGAGAGAGAGAGAGCCGGGAACAGGAAAACACAAGCATGAAAGAGAAAGCAATCCCAGTATTTTAACAAATACTTTTGCAGAAAATATGTGTTATATCATAAAAACACTTCAAGAATAAATGATACATCAAATACAATACAAATCTTATTTTTAATAATAAGCTATAGGCCATAGCTTAACTGGCACTTCTATCTCCCACAATAATTAGTTGGATTGTGAGATCGTGAGTTTAAGAACCATTTGGTGCATGTGTTACTTAACAATATAAAAAAATTTGACTTCTGTTTTGGCAGTATTTTATTTTTCTATATGCAAAAAATAATTAGGAGCCTAGAACAGTACTACAATCTACAAATACTTGGCACTGCTTTGACTTCTCATTTGTTCTTTTTATATAGAAAAAAAAAAAAAAAAAAGCATGAACTGGTAAAGGTGATGAGCCCCGCTTGATTCATATCTTATCGAAACAGAGTAGTTCTTATTGAATCTTATAGGAACAGAGTAATTCTTATTAAACAAACTAAAAACATACAGACATCTACACACTACAGCCTAGTAGACTAGTAGTTCTAACCACCATAGTACTATTACACATCTTTTCACATTCTTCAAGCATCAATATAGCATACGAGGGCTTTTAATATGCATAATGCAGAGCACACAAGAACAAATTCAGTCATAATTGTATCCTAGTTTACTTCAGGCCGTGGCTCCATTTTCTGTCACCTCTTTACCCAATGTCTTGTCATCTTTCACAACATCAACACCGTTCTCTTTGACATCTTTAGCTGAAGACTCATCAACTTTCACATCTTCTTGAGTAGCTTCTTGCTTCTCTTTCTCTTCTTTCTCTGCCTTTAACCGTGCCTCTTCCTCAGCCTTCTTTGTTGCTTCCTCTTTGGCCGTCTTAATAGCTTCAATCAATTTCTTTAAACAAGTCTCAGCATCTTCATTTTTTGACTTAGGCATCAAATTCTCAGCAACATCAGCAGGAGTAATATCGGTTTCCTCCAACAAATGGTCAATGGTCGCAAACAATTCATGTGAGTCAACATCCAAATAATTCTTGGCAAGAACCTTGAATGCTTCAAAGCCACAATAGGACATTTCTATGTGCATGTCCATACGTCCCCTCCTAATGAGAGCCGGATCAAGCTTTTCCACATAATTAGTGGTGAAAACAATGATCCTTTGTCCCCCACAAGCTGACCAAAGCCCATCTATAAAATTCAACAAACCAGAGAGAGTGACCTTACTACTACTTTCTCCTTCTCCTTTGGCCATTTTACTAGCGGGGTCCTCCTTTTCCTCATCCTTCTATTGCTCCTTTTTCTTTTTCCGTTGACCCGTAAGATCCAGTGAGCAATCAATATCTTCAATCACAATAATAGACTTACTTGTAGTCTCGATCAAAAGCCTCCTCAGCTCCGTGTTGTCCTTAACCGTCGTCAATTCAAGATCATAGATATCATAGTTCAAGTAGTTAGCCATAGCAGCAATCATGCTAGACTTACCAGTTCCGGGAGGACCATAGAGAAGATAGCCACGCTTCCAGGCCTTGCCAATCTTAGCATAATACTCTTTTCCCTCACTGAACTTAATAAGGTCATTGATGATTTCTTCCTTTTTCTTCGAGTCCATGGCCAAAGTGTCAAAACTTGCTGGGTGCTCAAAAGTGACATGGCTCCATTTGGTTGATTTGTAGCCACCCCAATTCTGACTAGGATTGTTGATGCACAGCTTCCTTTGTCGATTTCTCACCGTTATTGCTTTTCCTTCTTGCAGGACATGATTGATGTATTTCCCACAGAGAGTTTCTCGGTGAGATTTATGGAAAGTGAGCTTGTAATACCTCTTCTCCTCCCTCTCTGGGTAGAAAGAAAATGACTGTGTTCTAGGGGGGATTTTCTTTACACCCCACCAAACCTTCATGCCTTCAAATTCATCTATAACTTCTTCGTTCTCGTCCATGCTTAGTTGTACAGGTTGACTGCTATCTTTGACAACTACTGCTTTAAGGTTTTTAGCTTCGTTGGAGGACTTGCTACTGAGGTATGTTTCAATGGCAGCATAGGCTTCACTGCGCTTAAGATACTCGCCAGTGAATTCAGGGAACTTAATTTGGATATAAGGGTACATGAAACTAGTCAGTTTCTTAGTATGACTTAGGATTAGGCAACGAAGATGTTGAGGGAAATATCTGTCAAACATGGCCCAAAGAAACATTGCAGTCGCAATTAGTGAGCCTAGTTGAGACCATGTTTCCCCCATCATCATCATTTTTCTCTTCTGAAACCTTTTATGAGAGTTGTTAGAAGAAAATGTTTGCTGATAAAAGAACAACTCCGAGCTACGTTACATATAGAAATTAAATTGTACTGCTAGCTGTTAATTTTTGTTGAGTAAAAAATAGAATTTCTTATTTATTTATTTGATTTGTCTTTTTTATTTTATTTTTATGTTTAGGTTTCTCTCATGCATTCCTTTCCAAGTAGTTTCCAAATTACAATGAAACAAAATTTACACATCAGGGGAACCACACTCACTACAATAGGGATAAGAACACCATATCATACAAAAGAGTGCAGTCTATATTCCTGCACTCTTTCGCACTCTGGACGATGCCATTGCTTTCGTCAAATACTTGAGAAGACCTAATCTAGGAGTTGGCGTCCATATGGTGAGTTTTCCACCCACTACCGTGATAATATTTTCCTATTTTATTAATATAAACAAAAAAGGTGGGAGGAAAGATAGGGGAAAGTACGTTAAAAAAAAAAAAAAAAAGAACACCACACTTTTAAATGGGGCATATTAATTAAGCTCACAATTTTATATGAAACATGCACTTCAAAGTTTAAACAACACACTTAAATAAATAAAACACTTTTAAGGTTTAAAATTTCAGGGGCATTTGGTTGCATTGTTCTAGTAAATTTGTTTGTATATTTTGGAAATAAGTGTTGATAAAAAAGTGAGTAAAAATACGTGTGGATAAAAAAGTGTGTGAAAATATATGTAATATTATTTGAAAACTGAAAAAATATATTTAAATATATATACCAAACAGCTTCTAAAATTTTTTAAAGTAATTTCCCCAAAAAGATAATTCAATTTCTTTTAATAAATAAATACTTTAATTGACTTACTCCTATAGCTTTCGGATTTAATTTTTCAATCAGGTCCTACTCTAGAAGACGTGTTTTGTCTTGAGAAAATACTGAAGAAGACTTGGCTCAACTCCGTACCCAAAAAATTTAGCGTCAATGGTGCTTTCCAAGTTTCGCATCCATTACTTTCTTGAAAAATTGTTTAACGATGACTAGCTCGTACCATTACTTCCGTATCCAGTACTCTTTCCCAAATGTGTCATTTTTTAAATATAAAAAAAAAAAAAAATGCAGAACGCAGTCAGCACACAAAAACAAAAAGAATTAAATACTCAATACATTCATAAATATATACTAAATCAAAACATATATATATGAAGATATTTAGAAGCAAACAAAATATCAATAAAAATGCTTAATTTGATATATATATATATATATATATATATTTATATTTAGCATTATATAAAATATAAATGCTTAATAATATATAGAAAATATACATAAAAGTGTATTGTATTTTATAATTTTTTATAGGCTTGTCCTACCATACTCATGTCTTATTTTTTTAAGAAAAATTTTGTGTTGTCATGTCATTCTCATACATGTGTCCGTGCTTCTTAAGTTTCAATGGTGCTTTAATTTCATGGGAAAAGTTTCATAGTGATGACTACACAGCATTTGTATTTTAAACTTTGCATCATCTGAGAATGCCCTAACTCAAAAAGAGAATGCCCTAACTCAAGAAGATGCCAAAAACTTTGGTTTCAATTGTTTAGAGCTTTTGCATTATCTGAGAAGACGCACACTCAAGAAGAGGCCGGAAACTTTGATTTCAATATTACTTTCACGAAAATGTTTTGTACGTAGTGATGACTAGCCATAGCATTGGTACTATCTTGGAAAATGTAGTTATGACTAGTCTATTGGTACCAGCTTTGCATTATGAATTTATGACTAGTCTATTGGTACCAGCTTTGCATTAATTGACAATAGCTGCACTCAAGAAAATTAAGGCCAAAGACTTTGGGGGCAATTGTGAAGACTTGGACTCAATTAAATGCTGCGGACTTGGATCTCAACAAATCAACTACCTCTATAAATTCGTATCCAGTGCTTTCTTGGAAAGTTTTTCATAGTAAATGCTAGTATTATGAATTCTGAACCTAGACCAGTTGAAGACTTTGACTAACATTATATCTTTACATCAACCTCCATGGAATCTGCTTTTCAATTGAAAATAGAAGGTGGGAAAATAATTATTCATTTTCATTGTGAAAAAGAAAAAGACTAAAAGAATATGTGCTCCCACCAAAGAGGTAGATGTTAGAAAACTTAAATTTAAAAATAGAATTAGTAATATTGTATATCAAAAAGCAAGAAAATGAAATTAAAAGAAAAGTTACAATATAAAGTTTAGTAATGATGTATAAATGATACTCTGCATTTGAACAAATAAATAGAGGTCATCACAAAAGGCAAATACCCTGGATTTTCAGAATTTAAAAAATTGCTAGCAAATGTGGCTTTAGTTTTTTCCCACAAGGCATCTCTAAGAAATTTTTAATTTTTTAAATGATGAAGCCTCATCATATTTGCTGAATGGGATTATTTTAAATTCAACACTCATTTATTAAAATTTTAAAATCCATCAATCATACTAATTACCACATTAATTTATAAAAGTTTATGTAGTAAAATGCGTAATATTTTTAATATTTTCCAAAGAAAAGAGAAATCCTAAAAACCCAAGGAAAAAATAATAAATGTGGTAGATATTAGATAGCAGTGTAAGAAATACACCATTTAGATTGCACAATTTTTTCACTTGTATTGTGATCAAGGATAATGATAGACTTACATTGTGTGTGTGTTGAAAGACTTTCCAAGAAAGCAATAAATATAAGTTAAGAAAGGACAATTGATGCTTTCTTCATCTGTCATGACCCAAGTTATCTCAAATAATTCAAAATTCATAATACTTGTGATATAGACTAGTATTCACTATGAAAGTGTTTCCAAAAAGGCACAAGATATGATTTATAAAATAATTGGCGCTTTGTTCAATTGTCATGGTGTAAGTTATCTCAAATAGTGCAAAGTTCATAATTAACTATACCAGTGATATAGACTAAATTTATTATGAAAATTTTTGCCTAGAAGACAATAAATACGAGTTAAGAGATGACAATTGATGTTTTGGTCTTTGATCTCCTCAAATAATGTCAATGGCATGGGCAACCCATCACAACGAAACATTTTCCAAGAACATAATACTTATTAGGATAGAATTTTCCTTATGACCAAGAGTTTACGTAGACAAATAATTTTATAAAAACAATTTACAATCACTTAGGTGGCAAATTATTAATGGTAGTAAGAAAGTGATGTCTATTAGATAATAATCAATAAAAATTTGTGAATTCAATTATTGTAAAAAACAATTGTGAAAATTGTTGTGTTTGTATTTTGAAGTATTGCTCATTATGAATTGTGTATTATTTGAGATAATTACATTGACCATGACAACTAAAGGCTTCTCGTCCATTGTTTCTTCCACCCACCACCATGAGTGTTTTTTTTTTCACTAAAAAAACAGGTAGAAGAAATTTTTTTCATTTTCATTGAGGAAAGAAAAAAAATACTGGAACGGACTAGTTTATGTGCTTTTTACCAAGGAGGATTTTTTTTTTTGAGTAACAAAGGACAGGAAGTGATATTGGCCCAACAGGATAACAACTGAGCCAAATTTATATCTCTTTATAGAAAAGAGAGAGAGTAATGCTAAAGATACCATAAATTTTATTATATTGTTTTTATAAAATGATGTGTTATTAATCACCAAATAAAAAATCAAATATTCATATATTATGTTTTTAAAATCTATTAATCATATTCGTTTATTATGTGTAGTAAAATATGTAGTATCTTTAACATTTTCCAAAAAAAAAAAGGCAAAAATGTAAAACTGACCCTCTAACTTTCACATTTTTTCATTCCAGTCCTCTAACTTTCAGTTTTGTCAATTCAGTTCTCTAACTTTTAATTTTTGTCAATTCAAGGCTCTGTTACAAATTTGTTACTACTGCTGTTACTGTCGTTTTGCATTTGGTTTTTTTTTTTTTTAAATTCAGAATTAAAAGAAAATTTTGGAAAAAAAAAAAAAGAAAAAAGAAAAGAAAAGAAAAGACAAACACAATCATCCACTCGTAGTTTCATGAAGTTAATGATTCGTGAAATGGAATCAGCGAACTGGGATCTCGACGAAGCTGTGAAATTCATCGAGCCAGATGCTGTTTTCACAAACCCAAATCATCGATCCTTTGTTTGCAAAACCATGCTCAAAGGTTTCAACTTCCTCACTTTTCACCAAGCGACACTCACAATCATCATCATCATCAACAAGAACAACAGCAACAAGAACAACAAGAAAAACATCGCAACCGCCTCTATTTCGACAAGTTTAAGAAGCTCACAAATGTTAATCCGAGGCGCTATCTCTTCGAGAACCCAAACTCTTCCTTTGGGAAGTTCTGTCGGGCCAAGTACCTAAACCTCGTACATGCGAAAATGGAATGCTCTTTGTTCAGTAACTTGAATCAGCGAAAGCTCATAACCTCTAGGGGTGTTCCCGATTCAACTTTCTTTGTAGCGTTTGCTAAAATGGCAAAGCACATGTGGCTTTTGCAAGCAAGGGCGGCAAGGTTCCTCACGGTTGGTGAACTCACTCTCTCTCTCTCTCTCTCTCTCTTTCAAAGTTAGGGATTTGATTCTTGAATCCTTTTTTATTTTTTTATTTTATTTAGGGAAGGGGACGTCGTTCCCCTTAATGTTTTTTTTTCCAAATTTTTCTTTTAATTCCAAATTAAAAAAAAAACCAAATGCAAAATGGCGTCCTTTTGGCAGCAGTAACGACAGCAGTAATAAATTTGTAACGGAGCCTTGAATTGACAAAAATTGAAAGTTAGTGGACTGAATTGACAAAATTAAAAATTAGAGGATCGAAATGAAAATAGGTGAAAGTTAGAGGGTCAGTTTTGCATTTTTGCCAAAAAAAAATCCTAAAAACTCAAGGAAAAAAAAAACGTTTGTTTGATATTAAATAGCATATATGAAATACACCACGCTGATTGCACAAGACCATCCTTCATATATGAGAAGTTATCATATTAGATCGTCTTGTAGAGTATCCCCTCTCATATTTGGAAGCCTTTGCACATTTATGAGACCTACATATCGTAAGAGAACACACCATGAAACAATATTCTCATAAGGTTCTGCATTAAGGCATCAAATTGTGCATCTCCCTCAAAAGTAACATGGCATAACCCTTTATTTTCATCTTTTAAAACTGCTAGCAATGTGAGTAGCTTCCACCAACAAGGCATCTCTAGGATTTTTTTTTTTTTTTTAATGATGAAACCTCATCATGTTTGCTAATCGGGACTATTCTTAATTTATTACTGCCTATGAATGTGACTTTTGCTAGTGGTTGGAATGAATGCTACGAATGTGACAGTTGTTGGTTTGGAGGAATGCTACGTTAGGATTTGAAAGTTGCCTGTTGAACTTATGTCATATTTTGGAATAAGGTAACTTGTTTTTAGTGATTTGGAGTACCACGTCAATATTAGTTTTGTAAAATTTTCCAATGAATTGAGGATTTTCTTCATCAAAACAATAACTTCTACAACTATACAAAACAAAGAATTAAGAAGATAGTTGATTCTCAAACAAAGGAAATAAGCTCATCTCATTTTTGAGGGAAATTAACACACTGTTTTGCATATTAAACATTGAAATGCTTTCACATGATGCCCCAAAATTGCTCAAAATTTAATATATTTAATCAAAAGATAGGAAATCTAACAAGTTCATTCTTCAATCAGAACCTAAAATAATATATTTAATCTATTGGCATGAGAAATTGCTCGCATGATCTCCGGAGTATATGATCTTGATTATTCGTTAAAACGAAAAGAAATACCTGTCGGTCAACAGGCACATCTCAATACCCTTTATAGCTTTTGAGAACCATGGATAAACGGGATTGTCATCACTCAAACAGACAAAACAAAAGGCTCTGATGCCATATTGAAAATCAATCCAATTCTCATAAATAAATAAGGGGTTTCCTTACTAATCAGCATAATCTCAACTGTGCAACAATTCAAGTTGTAGCTTTGGCTTTTGCTTTTTGTTTCTTGGCATTTAATGATGCTAAGCCTGTGCCCAATCCAACAGGAGCCTGAGCTTCTTGCCCTGATGTCAATTCATCATTTTTGGAATCCGCTAGGCCATTTGAAGGATGGCCATTGGCTTCCTTCTTAACTCCATCAGTTTCCCCACCTTCTGCTGCATCAAGGGTCATACCTGAATTGATAATATAGAGGAATCGAGTAAGTGGTGGCATAGCTTGTACCGAAACGCCATGTGGACGTGTCAAGAGGCCCTTAGCTGTAGCTTTCTTTCTGACTTCAGCTGCTGCACAGGCAGCTCTTTCATCAACTCCCCTCCCTCGAGGAGGATTGTCACCAATTATCACAGCATTAAGAGATTTGTTGACAGAGGTACCCGAACTCCCAGACCCTTCAGCTGCTGCAGCAGCTTGGAATGCCTGTATTGAGTCAGGATGTGTAATACCCCAATTTGATTTTATGATCATCACCGTCATCATCATTATTAATATAGAGTTGAGGTATTTTATGTGTGTGCATAGTAAGATGGGAGTAGACAATTTTGTGGTGTTACAAAATAGGTGAGAAGATTAAAATTTTAATGCATACAATTTAGTACGGTAGTTTAAATAATTAAATAAATAAAAGAGAAAGATGTTTATGGGCCTTTTGGAGACTAAAGAGATAAGTTTAAGTGGGTTTTAAACTACAACTCACTACCCCACTAAGCCCACACCTTTGATGTGTTGTATATAAGGAAGAGGAAAAGATAATTAGGGTTTTGATAAGAAATGTTTCATCACTAAGGAAGCTAGAAGGTGTATTTTTCCTTGGAGTTAATTGAAGAGGCAATCAGATTGTTCTAGGTCCTATTTAAAAGTGTGAAAGTTGAAGGGGACTTCAGTGTTACTTAAAGACCCATGAAATTTTAGTTCCCTTTGTTTTGTAATTCATGTTTTATATAGTGGAGATTATTTCCAATTTGTGGAGTTTTGAAAAGATTATTAGTTATTTTTGCATTTCTGCTTTAGACTTCACAGTATTTTGGAGATTGTTATAAATTGTGAATTTTAGTTATTTTAAGAGATTTATTAGTAGCATTGTTTATTGGAGTTTATTGAACTATGTTTAAACAATTTTTTTTTTTTTTTTTTGAGCTAGGTAAGGTTAGCAAGTTAGTCATGCATCTAAATTCATGTTTCATGGATTTGAGCCGTGACAGGATGGGCCTGTCTTGCAACATCAAATATCAAATGAGAAATTCTAACTACCCACCAAAAAAGAAACAATATATCTTTTAGGGAAGTTAGGACAACTAAGCAAGAAACAAGCACCTAATTGACACCGAGAAGCATTTTACCGTTCCCAATTTTTCTTTCTGATAATTCAATACTTGGGGGTGGGAAATATGAACCTTGGATATCTCCGTTAAAAAAACTAAAAGGTATCAATTGAGCTACAAAGCTCTTCACAATTCTTACTTTTTTTGGCCAAAATATACTGTTAGTCCCTAAGCTTTAGTCCACGAACAATTTTGTTCCTAAAGTTTTAAGTGCTAGCTTTTAGTCCCTAAAAACTTAAAGAGATTCTTTTTAGTCCCTGGAAAGCTTAAAGTTTAAAAGTGATCACTTTTAGTTCCTAATGTGTCTAATTGAGTGATGACATGTTAGTTTTTAATTTGGTCGCATCATCTGAGTAAAAGCAACATTTTTAAACTTCAGGGGATACATTTCTTGTGCATTAGACTTATAAATAAAAAATTTCTTGTGTACTAAACTTTAGGAGTTGACAGTGTATTTAAAGCCCTTTTCTTTTAACAAAAAAAATAATTTAGAAGGGAATCCATCAAGGGATTTTAATACGCTATGCTGTAGTACCAGGATAAAAAAGACCTGGTTTTTAAGAATACAAAACCAGAAATGTAGGGGTTGTAGACACCATACAGAGAATGAGAAACAGAACGTGCAAAAAAGAAAAAAAGCATAAGCACAGGAAAGCATTTATATCTATCAAGCAGAACCGGTTCTGAGATCTGATCCCTTCCCTTTCATCTTGGATAAAGATGAAAATGTACAAAACAAATAAGTAGAAAGAAGAATCCAAAAGTAACTTCAAAATATCAATAGCTTTTTGAGCAGACGCTGCATTCAAAGCTTGGCCTTTGTGCTTTTGTGCATTCATCTGTCAAACAAGGTTTACAAAATTCAGAAACCAAAAGGGAATATAAATCTTGTTAAGAACACAAAACAACTGTCCAAGAAAATCTATCACAAGTTCACATCTACTCAAGGAGATCCTATATTACCTGTAACTCACGCATCTTAAATGTTTTCATCCAGTTTTGGGAGTCCCGTGTCCTTGAATCCTCCTCACCAAGCTGTTTGACAAGTATATCATAGGTTTTCTTCTCATGCTGGCATGCCAAAGGCAATAATTAGTGAATTATAATTAATTGTATCCCAATGATACAAATTAAATTTTACTAAGGCACATACCTGGTGAGAAAGCTTGAAGGCACCCATACAATTGAATGCAATGGCGAGAGCATGATAGCATACAGCAGTTTGGATATGTTCCTCTCCTAGAAGCCTTTCACTTTTTTTCAAAGCTTCTTGCAGATAACGAAGAGCTGTGTTCATATTTCCAATGTCTTGGTACATCATTGCAACATTTATAAAAGTAGCAGCAACATCAGGGTGATCTGGGCCTGATGACAAGCTTAGCAAGAGCAATGCCTGTAACATGTGCTGTAATGCAAGTTCTGCTTGGTTATGTCCATGGTTGAAAAGAGCCATATTGCCATAACTGCAGTGAACCAAGAATTAGATCTCTATGTGACTGTAAGAGAGGATTGCTTGGACACCAAAAAGATTACAAAATTTTCTCCTGTTATCCACAGATTTAGAAACAAATCTTTTTTTTTTAATAAGTAATATACAAAAACAAATCTATTTCATGTTACACATGATTTTCTAACTCATTCTGAAAACTGCATCCACTTTTGAGTTCATTATATGAGAATTCTTATTTTTTATTGGTAAATTATGTACGCATAAAATAGGTCTTGAACTCATAAGCTCATCCTCTAACTTGCAATCAGAACAGAGAGTCGTTTGAGAAAGAGCTCATTGGCTAATATTTGAAATAGTAACTTGTGGAAATTGAAATAACTACGTTCAACGAGTTTATATCATCAAAAATTACAAATTGACAGATACTATTCAAACATCTCAGTGCATTAAAACAAAAGAAAAGAATAGAAGAGCGTGCCTGTGAGCAGTGTCAGGGCAGTCCAAATCAGGCCACCGTTCATTTATTATCAGTCCCTTGTGCTGTTGCATTATCGCACCAGCCATGTCTCCTGCATGATACAAAACCATGGCAAGATACCTGAAAAGTTAAGAAAGGAACACCGGTCAGGCTCAAGCAAATCATAAACAAATTTTCATATTGATCTGCTTTACTCTTGTAAGTGCAGATCACTGAATTGAAAATCAATCTTATAACCAAATAGTAGCTAATTTAAAGATGCATAATTTTATAATCAATCATGTCTTGCAGGGGAACATTAGTGCCTGACAGCTATGATCAAAATCAAAGTACAAGATGCATAAATTTTTATATCACTAAGATCAACCAAACAATATTACCAACAAATATGCAAAACAGGAAACTCACATATACAAACCAAATCAAATTAAGCAATCCCAGGACCCAGCATATTAAGAATTTAGGTGGCTGTACTCAGGTTCCAGGAACTAATCTTATTCCACAAGTACTTATCAAAATAGGCAGTGTATACCAAGAAAAACATATTAGAAAAGTGCTATTTCAACGTGTTGGACAATAGCTAGTTTCAAGAAGACCAGCTAGTTTGGCAAGTGTGGTATAAGTTTTCCAAATTCTGGAAGTGAAATTCCATCTAATACTTTGGTTTAAAATGAATTTTGAAGCTGAGCAATCGTGGTGGACAAACTGTGGCAATGAAGTAACAAATAACATCATTGTTCACAAAGGAAACATGGGAACCAAAATGGCAAAATATTTACATCCATTTCTGTTGTTGCGACAATACATATTGTGACTGAAATAGCATATTCTGGGACTCTAAGCACAGTAATTTACCCTTATGATATATAGTAGTTCCTTATGTTCAGATATTAACAAATCAATACTCATGGAACATGATTTAAGGCATAATAAGTTAGACATGTCCAACGATAAAAGACCCGAACTCCTGACATGTATAATAGGAAATATCTAGACAAAGCAGACAATAGCATGAGAAAGCGCCAAGCATAAGAAGGAAAACGCATAAATGTAATACATCATATACCATAAATATGCAATTGAACTAATCTTAAAACTATTATCCATCCTTCAAAACATGTGCTCAACATAATTTTTTTTTTAAAAAAAACATTAGCAATAGTAGCTAAAGAATGGACAATCATTTTTTTTTTTTTAATAAAGAATGGGCAATCATATTACAAAAGGACAACACCCCTAATTTTCACTGCAATATATTGTGGCGTACTTAAATTCAAACGGGAATCAATTTTGAGAAGATGAACTTATAATTACCTTCTGGCAAAGATTCTGTATAACAGAAACTTTCTTTACACGTGACCTTGCATCCTCTGACAACTCAAACTACAAAAATGAGAAAGTATATTTCAAACATACACCGACACACATTAGACATGAATCATATATAATTCTTATAACTATAATCAAATTTAATCATCCAAATTCACACTCTTCGGATCAAACCAACATTTTTAGCAAATCACGCACAAGAATCGATGAAATATAAAAGGAAAAAACCGTAAGAAACTAATAATAATAAAAAATAAAAAAAAGAAAATTTACATTTGATGAAGCTGCTTGTTGAGTTCCTCAACCTGCTCCAGATCGGTCAGCAACTGGCGCACGATCGCACCATACGTCAAGGTAAACAGCTCCGCATTCTACACCATTTTTAAAAGTTCCGTTTGGTTCCCGTGAAAATGAATCGGAAATTTTGGAATTGAAAAACAGGTAATTTTTTGAATGAGAAAAAAAGGGGGCTTTAGGGCTTACCACACGTTCGACGTTGGCGAAGATTGCGTCGCCGAATCGAGGAGCAACAGGAGGCATGTGATGAGAGAGTGAGAGTGAGATTTGTTCTGATATCTGAGTCTCGCTCTTAATAATTTCTTTGAGAGGTTACGTTTTTGGTCCCAGATTTTTGGAGTGTCAGTGACGCATCATCCGAGTTTCAGTAGAGGACTTGGCAGTTTTTTTTTTTTTTAAAATCTTTTTTTTCTTTGTTTTTTTGGGGGTGTATTGTCAGGCCAAGGTTGGCCCAGACTAAATTCTCTACGCCCATGGGCTTTTAAAAAATATCAATAAAAAAGAGAGAGGGAATATATATTTTTTTTTCTTAGAGAGATAAGAAAAGGAAAACTTTAAATGGTTGTTTGATAGAGTAGTTTGAGATAAAATTTTTGTAATTTGAGATAATATTTTAGTAATTTTTTGAAATACGTGTGGGTAAAAAAGTATACAGAAATATGTATAATGTTGTTTAAAATGTAAAAATGTGAGTTTGGGATTGGATACCAAACAAGCCCTAGAATATTAGGCCATGTTTGGAATTTTTTTTTCATCACTCATCACTCAATTTTCTTCACTCATCACTCCTCACTTAAAATTCTCCAATTTCCTTAA
This sequence comes from Castanea mollissima, assembly GCA_014183005.1. Lineage (NCBI taxonomy): Eukaryota > Viridiplantae > Streptophyta > Magnoliopsida > Fagales > Fagaceae > Castanea > Castanea mollissima. Next base: position 66,879,551 of record JACAVU010000003.1, read on the forward strand.
CACCACCATTTGACACATATTATCACTTTTCATCACTCAATTTTTTTTTACTTTTTGTGGAATTCAAACTTGAGCAATTGGTCAGAGACTGCTGTTAGCGTACCCGCCTCAACCTCCTGAGTCCGTCCCTGATTGTAAATATTGTTTATTATTCTTTACTACTGGAATTGATGTATGCATGTTAATTGTAAAGTCAGTCTATCATTTTATAGTATCCCATCTTTTTTATTTTAGAAATGATGAACAAGAACTTTATCAATTTGCTTTATTGTTTATTAATCTTCATTTTTTCTAGGTTCAGAAAAAAAAAAAAAAAAAAAAAAAAAAAAAAGAAAAAAAGGTAACATATCCATTTTGTATTTTTTTTTCTTTTTTTTTGGGTACACGTTTAGTAGGCCGTGGTGAACCTCATGTATCGGCTAATTAATACTACCATCGAATAGGTTTGCACATAAAGAGGAATTTAATTATGAGACAAAAATGACCATGTTTGGTGTGAGATCTAATATTCCTTTGCCTTTGCCTAGCATGTTAATTGATCTGTTTAAATTTTAGCCACTTTGTTGCTGTGTCAATTTGGTTTTTCTCAAAATTTCCCTCTAACTTTGTGCAGGGATCAAGACATTTAACTTGAAAACAAATTTCTTGTACCTTTTTTTATGTACGACTTTATGTTTCATCAATAACAATTGTCTATTTATATGATTTTTTCTATTTTCAACTCCAATTATTTTATAAGAAAAGTAAAATCAATATATGACAAGTTGCTATTGGTGGAACATAGAGTGGTACACACAAAAAAGTACAGAAAATTTGTATTAGTGTAACTCATACTCATTTGGTGATCAATATGTGCACTTTGTTAAAGGGAAAACAGAGCTTAAACGACATACAAAGCTAAACGGCAATAAGAAGAATATAAAACAGAAGAAAACGACAGAAGAAAAAGCAGTTACAACAAGTGCCAGAAGGAAGAAGTAGTGCATTACAGCTGTCAAGCACTAATTGGAGTTTGCAAAAGTTTGTTAAGCAGTTATTTTGGGCGGGAAGTTTAGCCCCCGTTTTCTTGGTGTATATAAATAGGAAGTTGTTAATTATTTGTAGTCAGTTTTTCATTTCGTAAACATTCAATCAATGAGAAGTCTCTAGTTTCTTCAAGAACCTTCTTTCTTTACATGGACGTTCGCGCCTCGGCCTTCAACGGTCTCGAAGTTGTTGAAGATGAGCTCGTGTTTGAGCTTTATGGTCATGCATTTATCGCAAACATTAACCTAAATCTGAAAGTAATCAATTGAATTGCACTTGAAAAAGAAAAGATCATCAATTTAATTGTTTCTCCCTTTTCTGTGGATGTTTCATAGTGTCTCTTTTGGAAAATACTGAAGAAATCTATGTCTAGTGCAAACAACTATTGAAGCAAGAATCCAATTATAAACAACAGTAACAGAGAAACTGAGAAGAAGAAAATGATGGAGATGAAGAAGAAGAGTGAGAGAGAGAGAGAGCAAAGATCGTAAAACTGAGTAATTCTTGCTTAGTTCATTTCAGTGGTATACAAACGTATTTATAGTACAAAGCGCAAGTCTAACAGTTTCTGAGTTCACAGAGAACGGCACCGTTTTAAGACTCAATTTCTAACACATATGACATAAGCAATACGGTGCGTTCTGAAAAATGCTTTCTAGTGAGAAACGGTGCGTTTTGCTTCTTAATTCAAATTCTAATTGTAACTCCCATATTCTATCTTCAACCTCAGGCGCTGCAATCCCTAAAACCAGACTCTTATATTATTATTATTATTTTTGGCTCTGGTGGTTGCATTGCTAAGATTTCGTGCTGTTGTCAAGCTATTCTTATCCTAGCTTGGTGTAGAATAAATTCCTCTGCTACTAAGTCTAATGCATGATCTTATCAATTCAGGCCTTGAAAGTTGTATATGGTTTGTTAGGACATAGTAGAGTAGGCATTTGGTAATGAAATGGATGCCTTCCCCCAAACCCCTAAACTGTAAAATATCATTTGCTTCTCTGCAGGTTCGCGAAGATCCTGTTTTCGGAAGGGAAGGTGCTGACATTCATGTAGATGCTAATTTGAGTATTACTCAGTTAATGGTTTCCAATGTCTTCATTTTGTAGGTATCGGTGGCCTGTAGTGCATGGATGTCTTGAACAGTGCGCTGTATGAGATTTTTGAATAAAATAGATATTGTGTTTAGCGTGAGGAAATATTAATTGCATTCAGGTCTTTGCTGGGAAAAAAACTAAATGCTTAAGCTAAAATTATCTTTTGACTTTATTATGAATATTTATGCTCTGTTTTAGCATTAATGTTTTTTGAAAAATGAGTCATTTTTCACAGAGTATTTTTTTTTTAAAATTATTTTATTTTTTGGTGTTTGGTAACGACCTTGAAAATGATCTTGCAAATGTTTTCTTGTGTTTGGTATACATAAAATTTTTATAACATTTCTTGTATAATTTAAAACATGTGTATTATTTAAACTAACTAATGTAATCAATATAAATAAAAAACCAAGAATGAATTTAGTTTACATACTAAAATTTTGACAATAAATACAATAAAATATAGTTTTTTTTTTTCATAATCTCTACCAATCATCTTGCTCATATATATGGACAGTAATTCTCATAATTCAAAATAACCATAAGCTCCATATTAAATAGTTCAAAATGCCACATAGGCCAAATAGTTTAACCCACAAAATAATCTAGTACAAATAGTTTGATAAATACCAAATTGCCAAATTGTTCAAATTGACACGTCCAAATTCTAACAAAATGCACCTACATAATCAAAATTGGCTTAAATAGTTGTCAAAAAAGTTCTACAGCCATTGTCTATGAAGCTTGTCATTTTTCAACATTAATGTATAAGTATAACTTACACTTATTAGATATTGGACTAATGGGCAATTTAGTAATCTACAATTACGAAGTGACATGGGGACACTGACCTGGGGATGCATCTATATTCTTAACATGTATTTGTGGTTGATTGAATCAACATTTTTGGAGGTCAGCCTATTTTCTATCCTGTGGACAAAAACATCTCAAATAGTATATATTTAATGGATGAAAGAAGAGTACCCACAATTTACTTCTTCTCACTATGTATACTAGGACGAAGATTGGAAATGGACTAAGAGTATGGTGATAAAAACAATAAGAACTAACACTTGAAAATGTGGAAAATTATCTTTACAGAAGATTTTCCAACGAGTTTTGAGTTTTGTAGATGAATTCCAGGAAGCCACCTGTTATGCTGTTTCTTAACACCTCCTCAGTCAGCATGTTAGCAATTAAGGAAGAAGGTTTTAGGATTTGTAGGTTGATTATGGTTTCTAAGAGATGGAATATAAAACTAAAGATAGATGTTCTTAAAGATACATTTCAGGAATTTTCTGGCAGCAGAAAATTTTAGGTACTTTTTGATTTGTTTCTATAATTATTAGGTTGCTAAAAGCCATTAGAGGAATGATAAAAATAATTGAATTACATTTTTTCCATTAATATAATCTTTATTACTTATCAAAAAAAAACTTTTATTTTTTGTTTAATTTTTTTTTTGGGTTTATTGGTTTGCAGGCAATTTTGGGGGGAACAATCGAAGTCCCAACTCTCACAGGAGATGTAGTCCTCAAGGTTTGCTTATTGTTTATATATGATTAGTACTTGTGCAATGGGAAAATTTCATTTATGACTGTTTTCTTTGTTGAGATTCTGCCAGTTCATTTGGAATTTACTTATGCAACTCATGCGACTTGATTATTGGACTTGACCCCCACATGGGACAGTAACTGGATCAATTAATAATGAGACCTGGTTTGTTTGTTGAGGTTCTTTCATTTGTCCCTTTGTTGGGACAGGAAAAAACCAAAGCCAAATAGCATCTCTCTATCCCCCCATGTCATTCCTATGGGGTTAGCTTTTAGCCTAAGATTACTGGCTTCTTGTTGAGTTTATTTCTTGTTCTAGTTCTCTATAGTATCATGATCTAACTAGTTTCTAATATTTAGGTTCGCTCTGACACCCAGCCCGGTCAGAAGGTAGTTTTGAAGAAGAAAGGTTGGTGAGCTAGGCATGCCATATTTCATTATGTTCACTTATAAAAATTTGTGTGTGATAAATGATTCTATTTTGGCTTGCCACTTGCATCCTGCTCTCTATCGAGAATAGTGTGTGACATAATTGGTCCTTTTACATTTTAGCCACTTTGTTCCTTGTATCAATAAACCCCCAGAATTTTAATTGAAGCAACTTCTTCAGTTTGTGTCAATGTGGTTTTCTCTTACTGCCATGATTTATTCTTCTTTTATTTTAAAGTAAGGAATCAACATGAAAATTTGACAGAAGAGTATCCTCTATGACTAACAAATTGCGATAGCTGACTGTAACATTCTCGAAAAGACCTCCATTACCAATACAAATAAGTAAGGAGACAACAGATCCCCTTGTCTTGGCCCTCTCCTCCCTTTGTAGTATCCCACAAGGCTGCCATTGAAAGCAATAGAGAATTTTGTGGTGGTAATACACTTCCTGACCTAATATGGATTTTCATAATTTTACTAGTACATCATTTACTCCTTACATGTTGATTATTCTTTCTTGTTTAGCCCTTGTTTCTTGTTAGTTGTTTCCAAAACCATTTGGGAAGCCAAGAGCCTTGTAGCTCAATTTGTTGGCACCTCTTGGTGTTTCCAAGGAAGACGTTAAGGGTTTGAATTGCTTCTCCCTAATTATTACTATTGAATTATAAAATAAATAAATAAACCATTTGGGAAATGTGAAAAAAATTGGTGATTCTTAAATATATCTTGAGATTCTAGATTGAAAGTTTGGCAAAGTGCTGTCTGATTGCCTAACAAAGTGGACTGACCATTTTCTTGTCATTGTGTGTTGCTCCACCATGCTATCTTCCTTATTTAGTAATGCATTTTTGCTAAATTCATTTCAATCTTTCTTCATCTAATCACGGAGCAATTTTTGGGGCTAAGAGAAGAGCTGTATGCTCTACTCTTTAATGAGGCCTTTGCAAATGTTCCATTCCGTTTGAATTTAATCACTGTGCATTTAGGCAATTCCCCTTCAGTTTCTGAATTTGGGAAGCTTGGGATGGATGCTTGAAGTGAGTGCCTATTTCAGTGGGCTCTTTACCAAAAATTCTTATATCTCCACCCTTTAGACGCAGCTAGAGTACAAAAACTATAACATCAGAAGAGTATGCTCTTATATGTATGAATACATATGAAAATTTGACAGAAGAGTATCCTCTAATATTCAATTTGTTGCTGATCATCATTTCAATGTTGGATTTGATGATTTTACCCTAGTTAAGAAACTTATTAAATTTAATATCATTAATTTTATTTGTCTGTTAAGATTCTAAATATCTTGAGCGTAAAAACTTTTTTTTTTTTTTTTTTATATTGAAATTGTGTGTTTTCCCTCTGAATTCGTTGTTTTTTTTTTTTTTTTTTTTTGCAGGGATCAAGATGAGGAACTCTTACTCATTTGGTGATCAATATGTGCACTTCAATGTCAGCATTCCATCGTAGGTTTCCTTGTTCTTAGCCATTGTTGTTGCAGGATTTTTCACCCTCCAGAATGTATTTTTATGGTTCAGTTCAATCCAGTGTGTGGACTATATATGGGAAAAAAGTGTCATATTACTGTAATCTATAGCATCATATGGAAATGTGTTTGCAGCCTCTCATTTTTGTAGTAGATTAAAATGCTTGATTCGTGTAGGAATTTGACCCCAAGGCAACGTGAATTAATTGAAGAGTTTGCCAAAGAAGAGCCAGGGGAATATGATAAGTGTGCTACTACTGGAGCGTCAGGGTACAATGTAGACCAATTGGTGTCATTTGTTTGCTAATTCTTAGCAAAAAAGGATAAAGGCAACTGAAGAAAAAGCATTAATTGTCGAAAGACCCACCCACTCTATAAGTTTTGTAGGAGTGATTGGGTCGTTTTTGTCCTTTTTTTTTTTGGGAGGGCCCGAGAGAAGGTTGTTAGAGGTGTGTAATTTTTTTCTTACAAATCACAATGATAGTTTTATTTGAGGCGACAACATTTGATCACTTGCATCTATTGTATCTACATTATTGTACATATTATTTATTGTTATTTAATATTTTTCATTATCGAGAACGTCAAGTTAGTTTATTTGTCATTTTTGTATTATGTTATGAATAATGTCACGTACATGGATATTTAGATTTTGGAATAAATCTTTTGAATATATAGATGCTTCAATATTTATTGAAGCATTTAGAAAGTTAAACATTATTCAATTGGTTTTCTTTGGAGTTGTCAGATCAGACAAGTGCTTGTGCATAGGATTGGGTGTCCCCATATTCTGGTTTTGAGCATTGTGAATTCATGAGCATGTTTTATGTGATTTGGCAGAGTTCATGGCGAGTAGAAAAAGAGTTGGACAATATTTCGAAATAATTTGCAAGATTTAAGATTTTCTTGCCGTTAACAGGGCACTTCATGGCTAGACTCCTATCCCCTTGGGGGTAGTTGTATATCTGTGTCTTTGCATAACTCACATATTCAATTAAAGCAACAATTCAAACATACAATGTTAGTCCTTTAAAATTACACAGCAAATATAGATTTTGCACAACGAAGGATTAGAATTCAATCTTTAGATTCAAAATCCAACAAGAAGAGACACACATACATGTAATCATTAAAATGCAAGGCTATGCAAGTCTGAAATTAAACAACTTATGGTAATAAACCACAACAAAATGGTAGCAATAGAAGGCTATGCAAGGCTGAAATTGAACAACTTATGGTAATGAACCACAAAAAAGCAGTAGCAAGTGTCAATGCACACTTCAATGAGGTTAAACCATGCCCTACGCTAGTAAGGATTTATGTAGAGAACTACAATAATTCCCAGCAGGACAATTATGTAAGCCACCACAAAGCTTATGTAGAAGACACTCATGTCCATGAAACTACCACCTTCCCCCTTAATATCCATTGATATTGTAGACGGTGGTCTCATTTTGTTGCAACTATTATGTAATGGAGGTCCACACAAGAGAGGGTTCCCCTCATAACTACTTTCATCAAAAGTAATGAATTGATTTTTTCTGTCGAGTGTTGTTCCTAATAAGTTGTTGTGTGCCACAATGAAGATCCCTAGAGAGGTCATTTCAGTCAACTGAGGTGGAATTTTGTCATTCAAATTATTGTAGGAAAGATCCAGACTTTCTATTTGATTTAGATTTGAGAATGTTACTGGGATTGGTCCAGATAGATTGTTGTGTGACAAGTTCAATGCACGAATGTTGCTGCCCATCCTACCAAGTTCTAGTGGGATTTCACCTACTAGGTTGTTGCATGATAGGTCAATTCCAAACATGTACTCGAGGATGTCACCCTTGTAGGAGTAAGTTCTAGATTTTGTTGTGAACTCTACTTCTTCTTCAACATTCACAAATCCGTCAAACCTAGATATATCATAAGGGGCATATTTGACAATATCTGACTTTGTGTTCAAATATAATGACAAAATCCTTACAAAAGTTACCCCAATAGATAAACCTCTTAAAGAAGTTATGTGGGCAGATGCATCAAAAGTACTGTTACTCAAGCAATGAGGAATTAGACCTGAAAATTTATTGTAGGAAAGATCCAAAATGTTTGAATTCTGCAAAAGGCATACTTGAATTGGAATTTGACCTTCTAAATGATTCGCTTTCAAGAGGAGAATTCTCAATGATGAGAGGTTGCCAATCCAATTGGGAATGTTTCCAGTTAGATGGTTATCTCGAATATTCAGTGTAAGTAGATTGGAATTGTTTTGGAAAGAACTTGGAATTGGACCGCTCAAGCAATTTTTATTTAATTGAAAAAAACTGATACTTGAGGAATTGAAGCAAGATGGAACAAAGCCAAAAAGATTGTTGTCAGAAAGGTCAAGAAATCTAAGATGAACAAGTTTGCATAACTCAATTGGAATAGGACCTTCAAAATAATTTTTGGCCATAACAATATCTTCTAAAGATGTCATGTTCCCTATCCATGTTGGAAGCGTGCCTGAGAAGTGATTGTTGTCCAACCGTAAATATCTTAGATTAGTCCAATTAGAATTGGTAGGAAATATTTGACCACTGAAGCTATTGTTTGATTATATGAGCATTTCCAAATTGTAGCAACCCATTATGAAATGCATTGGTATGGTTCCTGAGAAATGATTCTCAGACAAGTCTACACTCAATAAGGAAACCAAATTCCCAAAAGAAGAAGGAATATTGCCTTCAAATTCATTTCTTGACGTTTTTAAAGATTCTAAATTTGGAAAAATTAAACCGAGGTTTGTGGGAATTGGACCATGTAAGTAATTATCAGAAATATCTATGCCCAACATGTTAGGGCGAATATCATATGGCACCATAAAAGGCCCCGTGAAAGAGTTATTATTTACAATAAAACTCTCCAATCTTGTATTGTTCTCTAACAACCAGTAAGGGAACTGCCCAACCAACTTGTTGTGAGAGCGATTAATTACTCGCAAATCATATTGGTAATGAAGAAATCTGGGAGGTGTCCTATTGTGAATGCTAATTGAACAATTTGACAAACTGAAAACCTTTAATTTGAAGGTTGGAATCCAAGTAAGAGAGTCAAGTTCCAAAGCTAATATATTGTTATCACTTAATAGGATCTTAAGATTTGAGAGGTTGAAAAGGAAGGAGAATGTGGATGGGATGAAGAAATTGTTGTTCGAGAAAGAAAGGTACTCAAGTGATGCCAAACTTGATAGTGGGGACTGGACAATGTTCCCATTGAAGTGATTATAAGAGAGATCCAATATGTTGAGTGATGTCAAGTTTGCCATACATGAAGGTAGTCTCCCTTCAAAATTATTGTAGCTGAGGTCTATCTCTTGGAGCTTCTTAAGTTCACACCAGCCTATAAAATGTGATAATTAGTTATTAGGTAATTGTTGTTATCAATTATTGTACTCAAGTGATGTCAAGTTTGCCATACATGAAGGTAGTCTCCCTGCAAAATGATTTTTGCTGAGGTCTATCGCTTGGAGCTTCTTAAGTTCACACCAGCCTGTATAATGTGATAATTATTTATTAGGTTCTTGTAATTATTCGAAGCAACGTCACTGTCAATACATTAAGAGAAGTCATAACTCCAATTTTATAAAGAAGACTTTTATCAATCGATGAGATGCCATCCAACAAAAGTAGAAAGCTTAGAGGTATATAAATCAATAAAAAAAAATGTATGATATGGTAGAGCATAAAGTAGTACTAAATTACTCATTGCTCAAAATTATTAAGATATCACACAGAAGTATTAAAGAAGCCAAGACCACTTCCATAACTAATATTCTTTGAAAGAAAGTAATTTTATTTTATCTAATAATAGTGTATAGACTACAACGTAATGTGGTAGTCTATATACTTTTCTATTTTAGAATTTAATTCAAATTATGAAATTAATTTATTTCAACTAGAGATGATACTTTAATTTCCTTGAAGATCTTAGTCTTATTCTAAGAGTAGTGTTGTTAAAGCTTCCCTCCCCCCCCCCCCAAATTTTTCTACATCATCTAAATCATATTTTTTTGGTTGCTACAATTACTTCCGATTTAAGTAAATTCCTTTTTACACAAATCATATCAAAACCCTTTTTTTTATTTGAACTCTTCAATTTGTAAAATGTAGCTGATGTGCGTGCATGCTATAAGTTTATTTTGAAATATTTGATAAGAAATTATTTTTATGATCAATTTAGAATAATAATAATTAAGTATTATAATATTTGACGAACGAACATCAATTATTTACAAGTCATTATAAAAATAGAAAATGTATTTATTTAGATTAATATAATTTAGAATATATATGAATCTATTGTAATATTGTTGTGAGGCTCTTAGGGTGTGGATTTTGTTTGCATTACTCTAGTCATTAATTTGCAACACCATTGGAAAAACAATTTATTCATGGGTTACTAAAGTAGAAATATAGAACGAGTTTAAATTGCTAGCTTTGGGCAACGTAGAACAATCTTGAAGCTCCTATGTGATTGTTGGTTTAGGCCATGAAAGGTATGCTAAAAAAACTAATATTAAAATCTCCACTGCGTAGTCTTTGTTTTTAACATTTTGAATACAGAATTTTAACAAGACTAAAATAAATTATGATACTTATGAAAGACAATAAGTTTAGCCCCATTGAATTTCAAGAAATTTGATTATCAATATTTAGAATAGGGTTTTTACAGAGCTTTTCTACTATTATGCCAGTGATGAAAATAAAAACGCAAAACAACGCCACCTTGATGTCAATGGTATAACTTACCTTTAGGAGTAAACGATCCCTCCAAATTGTTATGTGAGAGATCTAATGTCTTCAACGATGGGAAGGCAGTTAAGAGGTTTGAATCTATAGGGAAAAATAAAATATCTCACAAACATCGACATGATAAATTCATTTGACATACCACACAAAAGAAGTATTTGATTTTAATCCTTGAACATATATTTTTACAAACTATCATACCTCTTGTTGTCACAATGGCATTGATCTCATTGCCTCTCAAGTAGAGATCCTCCAAGTTGCTAAATGCTTTAACTTATATATTAAAATAAAAAAAAAAAACACGAAAAATCATGGAAGAAAAAAGGGACTTCAGTCGCATAAATACTTTCATTTAAAATAGCTGAGAAAAAAAAGGGTGAAATGTAGTTGCATAAATATCAATAAGCGTGAAACACTCTTCCAATAATATTCGTTTGCAAATTAATGAGAGTTTTACCTTTGATGTGGATTGATCCATTCAAATTGTTGAACCTCAAATCTAGTTCCTTGAGTGACGCAATACCACTTAAGGATTGCAGAATGCTGTGATTGAAATTATTACCACCCAAGTGTAGCACCTCCAATTTGCTCAACGCAGAGAATCTTTCAAAACCTGTAATTTTGCTGCTTCAATTTTCACATATGCAACTATATATTCCTAGAAAACAATATAAAATGATTCCTAAAATACAGTAATTTTTTTCTCGACTATTTTTTTTAAAAAAAAAACAGGTGTAATAGAAAAAAAATTAGAATATCAACAAATTAAATACTTCCTACTTTTCTTAGGATATAAAATTGGTACCTTCATTTGGGACCCATTCACGAATCCAATTATTACTCAAATCGAGGTATTGGAGCTCTTCAAAGGAAAAAAACAAAGAGGCATTAAAGTACCAACCTACCTCACTCTGAAATCCCCAAGGCATCGTACTATTAAGAGTAAGTTGGATTACACGGCCAGTAGTGATGTTACACTTGACTCTTTCCCACTCACAGCAATCCCTCTCTTTGTTGCCTAAGTTCCAATGAGGAAAATAATATTCGTCAGTGTAGTTGGCGATGGAAGCTAGGAATTGCAAGAGAGCAATTCTCTCTTGCTCTCAACAACCAAAGCACCCATTCATACCAAAATGAACCAAAACTAACACCACCGGCCACCACCAATAACGTCCCAACAACTCCATTACTTTTTCTTTTTCTGATTTTCTATAACAATAAGACTGACAAAGTTTTTGCTCAACTCTGATATATACTTCAAAGCAAAATAGGTTTTGAGTTGAAATAACACTACCACCATTCTCTTATATATACCCACTACACATACAACTTTCTCAGATCATATCTCGTGCTTTTTCCAAAAGCAAAAAGTTACATCCATTATTTCACATGACTTGGACTAAGTCTTCACAGTTTGAATCATGGTGTCTTTCCACCCAACTACAATGACGATTTTTATTAATTAAAAAAAAAGGTGCCAGAAGGTAATTTATTTTATATGATACTGAAAATAAAGCGAAAGAAAGAATTTGTTTTTATGAGCCTATTCATTGTTTTTTGTCCGGCTGGCTTGTACAGTGTGGTCCCATACAAAGTTGTGAATAACTCTCTGATAAAGTTCAAAGTTTTGAATAAACGCTTTCAACTCTTCAAAACTTTGTCTTTGTCTACCGACATAGCCGTGTATTGTAGGCTTTAGCTTTAAATTTTAAATTTTTTTCCTATTTTATTTATTTTCTATTTAACATTCTAACAATTGGTGTATCTTATTTAGGAAAAAAAAATCTACGTATAATTATTATTATTAAAATATATTATGTGAGACAAATAAAATTATAATTATAATAAAGACTTTTAATATGTGTGTATATATATAACTGAAACAACTTTTGGTACGAGCCTCTTTTAGACTATATTTTTTGGTTTTTGGGTTTTATAAGATTATGTGTTTTTTGTTTAGCATTTGTTTTTTTGTTTGGCATTTGTTGTGACTGGGTACAATTTGTTTGTTTATTAAATTTAAATATTGTACATAAAATGAGTACTGATAGATTGATTGATAGCTTTCCACTAGTGAATCAGCAATTCAAGTGCTCTACTATGGAGAATTGTATTTCATTGGGTGTTATTGTACTTTTCTACTGTTATTACTTAATTTGAAACCTAAAATAAACATAAATTATGTTTAAAAATATTTTAAAATATACCTAAATATAAATATTAATTAATTGTCTAACACCTAACATATTGTACTCTTGTTTTTCAAGAATTTTTGCACCTCGTACCCATACCCATCTCGATGTCCATGTAAAATAGCGTTACACAGTATTACAAATAAAATAGACCACCAGCATCCTACTTATATATACTGCTATAAAACCGGTCCATGTCACAGTAAACAATTGATTGTTTTTTTTTTTTTGGAAACAATTGCGTGCTCTAATAATGCATAGCGTGTTGGTTAAAGCTTCAAATTTTCCTTTTACTTATTAGCAGAGGAAGTATTTTCTCCAGTGGAAATCTGACCAAAAGATTGTCAAGAAAACTAAAAACAGTAGGCATGATTACTTATTGTTTTGTGCATCATCAAAGTTTTGTAGAGAGCATTTTTTCCTTCAACATTAAAATTTGCTGTGGATCCAAGAACACAGTACAGGTAAGACATTTTAAGGTATTAGAAGAATTTGCTAAGAAGCCTCTTGGGCATGAGGATAAGTATAGTAATTTCAAGTTTCAAATTGATCTTCGGGGATCAATTAAAATAAAATAAAATAAAAACAACAAACAATCATACAGGTCATAATCACAAATAAAAAAAAAATCAAACAAAATAAAAACAACAAACAACCATATGGGTCATAATCACAAATAAATAACAAATCAAACCATTGGACTTCATCTCATTAAAAATAAAAATTATCAATTTGTCAGAGTGAGAGTGAGAGGGAAGATTGAGATTAAGAGTGAGACAATGTGAGTGTTTGAATTCTCCTCTAATGTGATGCATAGAATTGAAACGCCTACCAAGTCATAGAAGTCATCCATACAAGATATACAAGATATTATACTAAGTTAAAATCAAATCTCCATCAATAGCAGCCAAACACTCCAGGATGAAAACCAATCTCATTAGCAGATTATCGAGAAACAAATTCAGTGCAGAGAAAATATATTAACACATATAATCTCTAATTAAAATTCAAAATAGGTATTAACTTCTGCACTACATTAAAAAAAAAACAATGAATCTTAAACCAACTATAAATCATATATCATCATCACTATACAATTGATGAAACCGATTGGGCAAATACATTGAGTGCGATAACAAAGCTTTGTTTGACTAGTCTTGGACATGGAATCCCACATCTAGTGATTCCCTCCCAATGTTTATTGAGTCTCTTCTTTCTTGTGCATAGCATTTAGTTTTCTTTGTATTTATTTGGCTGGTTTGTGCTTGTTTTGCATAAAGTAGTCTTCTCTAATAAAAATTTTTGACTTATCAAAAAAAAAAAAAAAAAAGAAATTGCAAAGAAAACAAAAGGTAAATATGATATGCCACTGCTAGTCTACCACCCCTTCTTGTATTGCAATATATCTTCATTACAAGCAAAAATTTCCTACATAGAAATTGAAAAGGTCGTGTATAAATTTAAAATGAATTACTAGAAAACCAACAAGGTTTATACCTTAGAAGCATATCACCCAGCCAAAATTTATGCATGAATGGATCAAAGTAATATATAGCAAGCGTACATATTAGTTTGAAATTTAATTAACAATTGGAGTCTTAAGCTAATTTTGCCACTCTACTTCAAATATCCAAAATCTAAAACAGAAGCTCATTCTTCTGGGTATTTGTTTCGTTTACAATAATGATGCACTAGAGTTCAAAATTTTTGTGTAGTTTAATGATTTAACTATTGGATTCTTATAGACCTTCAAATCTCTATTTTAAATGATCTAATATTAAGTTTTCACCAATCTAACTAACAATCTTAAACATCACTTCATATGATCATCCACAGATAACCCACTTTCAATATAACACATTTTACAAAAGGGAGATAATCTAACAATCAAAAGAGTAGACATAAATATATGCCACAATAATGCTGTAGAGATATGGACACAACTTGAGCACATTCCATTATACCAATGATGTACTACAAAGATCACATTGAAGTTTTATGTGAGGACACTGCGAATTACTCACAATGAAGCTAACATACATGCTAGCTGTCGTTCCATACAAAATTAAAGCTCTATATAAAATCAAAGATTGTCCCAATTCCAAGCAAAAAAATATGTACCTCTTGCACCAATCCTTTGCCTCTATCACACGTTTCTTTAGTGCTACAATTTGAATATGAAATGCTAGAGCCTAGAAGAAAAGAAAGGAACCCGGTATAATTGTGGAGCCACATCAGGCATTATTAAGTAATCAATAAAGAATGTAAAGAATAAAAGGACTGACAACCATTTCTAAACAACAGGGTAAGACCATTTGGTTGGGGAAAGGTTAAGATAGTGAATTAAAGTATTAGAAAAGGAATCATCAAATTAATTGAACTAAGAATGACAAAAGTCAATGTACTTTGATTTTTGATTCTTGATCAGACTTAATGTATTTGATTAGCTAGATTAATTTATCCCATATTATGTACAAACTTTTATAAAATGTGGATACTGTACCATATTATGTGAGTAATTAATTTTTTTTTCTTTAATTTATTTTGGAAAAGTAGGTCAGTTGCCATGATGAAAGTGTATTTAATAATAGCTGAATCCAAATTCTTGACCTTTTGACAAATAAAAATTTCCTCCTTTTTTGTTTTCTACTGGAAACAAAATTAAACATGATATAAAATCTAATATGGGCACTACAAATATCAGTTGTCATAGGTAATGGAATAACACTATAATACTATACTAATTTTCTAGATTTTTTTTAGTCTTGTTAAATTGTGTAAGAGGGCATGTGAAAGATAATATTTTGCTTTGTTTGTTTAGAAAATGTCCTAACTTTTAGCGCGTGCTGGAGAGAGAGTGAGAGATTCTATGGAGCCCTACATTGACATTAGGGTTTCCAAAAAGAAAAAATTTAAACAAAAAGTCTAACTTCTAAAGTATGATTTTAAGCTAGTATTGCTCTATTAAGCCTTGGATTTACAATATACTAGAGTGGTGGATTATATATATTCTTTAATGCAACTTTGGCATTGTTGCACTAAAAAAAACACTAACCTATATCAGCGCTTCAATAACACCACTATAGGTCTCTAAACCGTTGACATAGGTCCAGTTGGGCTATTGATCCAATGCTAAGATTACCTTAAGGACTTGAACCCCACTACTAGTCTACAAGGCAAACTTCCTTCACTCAGACCTTTCAAAATATAATTAAATCCTATATGGAATCCCTCTCTCAAAAGCTTAGTAGGGTATATATTTTTGGATAAATGAGGGCTAAGACTTAGGAGGGCCTATATAGATATAAACATCGTATTTTCAAACTGATTTCAAACTTTATAGCATTTGAATGCACAAATCATTATAAAGAAAAAATAGTAAGGCCTGTCATATAAGCATAAAGTGTTTACATAGTCATGAACTCTGGTATTTATGCTAAAAGAAAAGGAAATCATTCAAGCTTAACTTTCATCTCAACACTTTAGTGACTTTACTGTGGTCCTTCAAATCAGTACTACTAGTTTCGTATCTATATAGAAGTGAAAATATACCTTGAATTATACAATCCTCTTTTTCATACATAAGATACAACTTCACAAGAATAAGCAAGGAAGATTCTTTATGTTCCTCCCATAATGAAAAAGACAAACACAAAATTATAATGTATCCTTTTTTGTTTTTCCTCTCTACTTTCCCAATGCTAGAAAATTCCATGGCCGACCATTCACACTACTTCTTCTCCCTTGTAGGACAAAAACTTTACATTATCATTCCCAGAAATATAGGACAAAGGGACAAATAACATGTGGCTAATGATCCTCTTGTCACCTCACACTAAATATAGGACAAAGGGACAAACTACCTACTAAGTTTTTTTCTCACTAAAGAATGTTAAAGGCTGATTTTTCTCCAAAACCCGTTTCCTAAAATGTCTAGTAAACATAAATATAGCCATTAATTCATCTTTAGATTCAATAACTAAATATTCATACCATGGGATCAGAAAAAAAGTTTAAACCTTTGATCAAAGATCTAAGATTAGTAAACGATAGTATTAAGAAGCGATCAGTAGCAAAGGCAGATGTGAGAA
Source organism: Castanea mollissima (assembly GCA_014183005.1). Classification (NCBI taxonomy): domain Eukaryota; kingdom Viridiplantae; phylum Streptophyta; class Magnoliopsida; order Fagales; family Fagaceae; genus Castanea; species Castanea mollissima. Next base: position 66,896,200 of record JACAVU010000003.1, read on the forward strand.
TTAAGAGACAAATGCAAGCAAAGTGTTAGAGAGAGAGAGAGAGAGAGATACCTTGAGAAACAGTGTTTGGTGGTAATGAATGGAAACCAGAATTGCAATATGTGTTTGAAAGCTTATTTGAACCTTTTCTTGACCAATTGGAGACGGTAAAGGTAATTACCCAAGGAACTTGTAATGACAAACTTTAAAAGGAAGCTATATGTACAAAACCCTTTAAAAAAAGAAAAAAGAAGAAAAAAGAAGCAAGGAACTTAGATAGAATCAATTACCTGAGAGTGAGAGAGAGACCATAAGTGACCCAACAAGGCTCGAAAAGATGCTGGGATTGCAGAGATGGTGGGTTAGAAAGATGATCAAAGTCCGACATGGAGAGGAGCCACCGACGACAAAATGAGCCACCGATGAGGCCGAGCCGCTGATGAGTTGAGAGAGAGAGAGAGAGAGAGAGAGAGAGAGAGAGAGAGAGAGTCTCGTGCTTGAGTGGGTTTGAGTGTCTGGATGTTTAAGAGTGAGAGACTGTGAGAGAGACGGTGTGAGATCGAGTGAGTGTTTGAATTTTTGTGATTTTGAGAGTGAGAGATGAGTGTGATCTGTGGTTTTGAGAGTGAGGACGAGAGACTGAGTGTGCGAGGTGTTTGAGAGTGTTTTGTTGAGAGTGATTTGGTGAGAGTGATCTGGGAGTTTGAGTGTTTGGGACACGTGGACAGTTGAACAGAAATCGAGTCCAAGAGACTCGAGTTCTTAAAACAACTCCAATGCACTCGAGTTTTATATCTACGTGGACACATTGTCCACCTTAACCGGTGCCACGATGGGAAAATCGAGTACAATGTACTCGATTTATAAGCCCAAAATCGAGTCCATTGGACTTAATTTGTTAGAAACCAAATTAGTTTCAAACGTTGGCTAACTAATAATATTGTTTGGATTTTATAGTTATTTAAAAAATTTGGCTGAGTTGTTTAGCAAAAGCATCAAACAGTGCGTATAAATGGACTCGCCAAAATTTTTAAACCACCCAAGACAGTATTTATACAACTTCTTCACTCTTTTCATTAAATATTCATAAAATAAATAATTAATATATGTCTTAAGGTTACTCTTTTAATATAAATAGAAATAGACTTTAAAAAAATAGAAATAGAAATAGAAATAAAATAAGTAGTATAACATATAGACTTTGTATATATATAAAAAAATATAATATATATTGACTTGTAGTTGAGTCAATAATTTTGAAGAAGGATGGTATATCAAGTTGATGTCGTAGCCTGTTGTGAAAATTGGGTGAAATAATCTGACTTTAACACAACGTTTAAATAAGAGAGAAGAAAATATGACACAAGGAATTTACGCGGTTCGGCAATATGCCTACGTCTACGGGAGGTGACAGAATAAATTTCACTATAACTGTGGATATTACAATAACAACTTGAAGACACTTTAACACAACTCAAACCCCAAATACACCCTTGGTTCTCTCACAAATAAATAGAGAACACCCTATTGTATTTAGGGTGAGTTTGGTTGGGCTTTTTGAAAAAGTGCATAATGAAAAAGTGATTTTTCAAAAAGCTGAGTGTTTGGTAAAAACTGTTAAAAAATGCTTTTTGAAAAAGCTGAGTGTTTGGCTAGCACTTATAAAAGTGGCAGTTTGAGGGGTAAATTACTAAAAAGGACAATGTCTATATAAAAATAATTTTTTGTTTTAATTATCTCTTTTAATGCAAGTTATGGACACAATATTTTCAAAAAAATTTCACAATAAAGTCTATATAACAAGTTATTAATAGTAGGAAAAAAAATGTCACTAGTAGGTCTCGATGAGAACTAATAACAACTTAATATGTAAACTTTATTATGAAATTTTATAAAAATATTCTGTCAATAGTATTATTTTTTTTCTAAAAAAAAATAGTACTAACTTAAGAAGTTTAGAGATATAATAAAATGTCACAATATTTTCACAAGACTAATTTAAAATTAATCTTTGTAAAATAAAATTTTATTAACACTTATCTTTTAAATGAGTTGTTCTAGTACCCACAATTTTTTCTCCACCACATACTCTATAACATCACAACTATAAAAAATAAAAATAAAAAAGTTGTAAAATAATTTGTGTTCTTACTCATTATATTTTCTTCCACGTTGCATAACCAAACCCAAAAACTCTTCTTTCTTTTTTCTTTTTTTTTTCTTTCACTTTTTTCTCCTCCACATGTTCAGTTCATCCTTATCTTCTTATCTACCTTTCCTTTTACTTTCTTCCACATAGAGACACACACACCCACCCACACACACACACACACACATACAGATCAGAGAAGACGAAGAAAGCAGAAGAAGAGGAAGAAGATTCACCCAGCAGAGCAGAGAGATGAGATGAGAGGAATGAGGGTCAGGGTAATTCGGTAATTTTAGGACTCGCCAACGAATAGTTGAAAACACTGCTAGACTTTTTGTTTATGGAGCTCCAGACCTCCATAATTGGATTAGGCGTTTTTGCCTTGGCCCAAAACACAACTTTTACCCAAAACTTGCGTTTTTGCTTCACAAAATGCTCAAAGAAATCCAGCTTTTAAATAAAGTTGTGTTTCAGCCCCGAAAAGCCCAACCAAACTGGCACTTAGACAAATTACAAGACACTAACACTTCCTTTGCTATCTCTCTGTTTCACACTTGAAGTATCTTTTGCTCGCACCACTAATGTTCTCATTTGCCCCACCTCAATTTATAGCCAACCTTCAGCCGAAATACAAATAGTTTCAACACATGAGAGTTTTCTATTGTGGAAGCAAGTCAACAATAGTGGCCAAGCAATCCTACAATATTTAATGCATGAGTGTAGTAATTCTTTACGCAAGCTTAAATGGTGAATTGCACATCTTTGACTTTGTTAACAAAGCAATTCAGCTATATATGAATACACAGAGATTTGGTGTTGTTCCTTGCCATTTTCTTTGACAATTCATACAAGATAGCAGCTTACTAGTAATATTAATACACGGAAGTTAAATTCAAGCCATTTCAACATAGCCGTCCAATTCTTTTCATATTTGATAACAATTGGCAAACCTCTAAGCCCCAAACCCACTTTCTCTAGCCATGGTTTTCTAGGCACCGAAGCTCCGTATCATCTACTTGTTAATAAGCATTTTCCTCTTGCTCATAAACCCTTGTGCAACTCAGATATTCTTCAACTACACCGATTTCAACAACAAACCTATAAACCGAACAGGAAACGCTTCGATATCAGGTTCAGTGATCCAACTCACGCCAGATGAAGTGGACAACTGGGGTCGAGCCATATATTCAGAGCAGATGCATCTTTGGGACGAGAAATCAGAAAAAGTGGCCAACTTCACTTCCAACTTCTCCTTCATCATCGATTCTCAAGGTAAAGACAGCTATTCAGATGGGATCACGTTCTTCCTCTCAACCCCAAATTACCCTATTCCTAGCCCAACAGATGGCTTTGGCCTCGGCCTTCTGAGCCGCGTTAAATGAGAGATTCCACTTTCCAGGATGCAAATAAATTTGTTGCAGTGGAGTTTGATACATTTCGAAATACAGAATATGATTCACTGAATTCAATTCGTGAACACGTTGGTATCAATATCAACAACATGACGTCTCAGATCTCTACACCATGGAATTGTACTATTAAGGAGAATAGAACATATAGTGCAAGTATCAATTACGATTCTAGTACGCAAAATTTAAGCGTTACCTTCACTGGTTTCAATTATGATAACACCTCTATTCAACAGCACCTTTCTTTTGTAATTAATTTGACAGCTCATTTACCAGAATTGGTTGATTTTGGGTTCTCAGCTTCGACAGGATTGCTTTCTGAGTTGCATATTCTTTCCACTTGGTCTTTTGAATCGATAGCACCTTCTACGATTCAGCAATCGCCAGCACCTTCTGTGGAGAAGAATAAAGATGAGCCAAAGACAAAATTGGTGGTGGGCCTGAGTTTAGGTGTATGCATTTTAATTATTGGTTTGGTGTTGGTTTGCTTTGTGTATAGGAAAAAGTGTCGTGAAGGGAAAGGAGAAAAAGAAGAGGAGCTTGGCTTTAATCTTTCAATGGATGATGAATTCGAACAAGGTATTGGACCAAAGAAGTTTTCTTATGACGAAATAGTTTCTGCAACGAGCAACTTTGCAGAGGAAAATAAGCTTGGACAAGGAGGGTTTGGTAGGGTTTATAAAGGATATTTGAGGGTCATAAATTCCTATGTTGCTATTAAGAGAGTTTCAAGGGGATTTGAACAAGGGATAAAGGAGTATATATCTGAGGTGAGGATTATTGGTCGACTTAGGCATAGAAATTTGGTGCAATTAATTGGTTAGTGCCACGAGAAAAATGATCTTCTTCTAATTTATGAGTTCATGTCAAATGGCAGCTTAGATTTGCATCTTTTCAAAGGTAAAAGCTTGTCAACATGGGTGGAGAGGTACAATATTGCTTGAGGCCTAGCATCAGCACTGCAATACTTGCATGAAGAATGGGAACAATGCGTGTTGCATAGGGACATAAAGTTGAGCAACATCTTGTTGGATTCAAATTTAAATGCAAAGCTTGGGGATTTTGGCTTAGCTAGACTCGTGGACCATGTAAAGGGATCACAAACCACAGCTTTGGCAGGGACCATGGGCTATATGGCCCCTGAATATGTTTTCTCAGGCAGGGCCAGCAAGGAGACAGATGTATATAGTTTCGGGATTGTATTATTGGAGATAGCTTGTGGAAGAAAACCAGCTGAACCATATGCAAAACAAGATGAAATTATTATGTTAGAGTGGGTTTGGGAGCTTTATGGAGCAAGGAATCTTCTTAAGGCAGCTGACCCTAGATTGGGTGGAGATTTTGATGAGCCGCAAATGGAACGGTTGATGGCTGTTGGACTTTGGTGTGCTCATCCAGATTACAATGCCAGACCGTCAATAAGAAAAGCCATTCATGTGCTTGATTTTGAAGTTACATTACCCATTCTTACCCCTCCAATTATTGTATCAACATCTCCAACTAGAATATCAGGAAACCAAGACGCTTCAACATCTTCAACTAGTAAATCAGGAAACCACGACGCTTAGTCATCTAGACCTATCAGAGGTCAAAGCATCAAGACTCAGGGCAAGAAGAGGCAGAGCAGATCAGTGAAGATGTACATGGCTAAGCTACTTGTGGTTTTAGTCTCTGTATTGTATATAGCTTAAATTGTGTGTAGTTTAGTTAGTCTTGTAAATAGTTTAGTGATGCACGTGATTGTGCACGTGTGAGCTTTTAGTTTTTCTGTTAAGAAGCTATTATAGTTGTTAAGTTAGTTACTTAGCCTCTGAATTTATATAAGGATCAATCCCATGTATCATTAAGCAAGTTAATGAGAATTTCATTCTTAGCAAATCTCTCATAAGCCCTGGTAGCAACACTGGTTCCTCACAGTTCACAGCATATTCTAAAGCTTATGCATCTACTTAATAAATTCTATATATACTCGCACTTTGTTGATGCTAGGTAAATTAATTCTTGGAGCATAATGCATTTAAGCTATCAAAGAGGAGGGAGAAGAGTCTGAACCTTTACTGAAGTCTGCCTAGAGTTTTTGCCTAAACGACTACAGCTTTGGAACTAAGAAATAAAATGTGTCTCTTACTACATGTCGTTTAGTTGTTCACACTTTACCTTAAGGAAGTCACACTTATGTCACGTGACCAATTTGTTACAACCCTAAATATATTCACTATCTAATTCTTTGTAGATTTACTATTAATTATTGACAAGTATTATTACGTTCTTGTTACCCAGATTTTGATTGGTGGAGTGAGTGTTGAGTGCATGGCATCATTGTTGTCCAGCTCATCACACTCAATTAGACACCTCATTAAGGCAAGACTCAAAGTCTTCTTACCATTTCCTTGGGCAAAGACTTTTGGTGTGTCTCACACGCAGAAGAGGTCAAAGGGTTGTTGAGGATATTAATTGTGGTCATTCGGCCATTTGGTAATATGAGAACAGCTTGAGAGAGAGAGAGAGTTGTCTCATTAAGGCAAGACACAAAGTCTTCTTGCCATTTATTGGGCTGAGTTTGAGTGTCTCTCACACGCAGAAGAGGTAAAAGGGTTGAAGGTATTAATCGTGGCCATTCGGCCATTTGGTAATATGAGAACAACATGAGAGAGAGAGAGAGAGAGTTGTGCGTTTAGAAGAAAATAGGGGGAAAAGTGAAAACTGCAAAGGGTTGCGGTTTGTGAAAGAAAATAGTAGGAGTAAGAAAAAAAAATAATGAGATTTTTCTTTTGTCGGAAACTATATACAAAAAATTTATTTCAATTGATTTGAAAATAGTAAAATTATTAAGAGATTGTCTCATGGCTTTGAAAAAGATTTTACTTGTAAATTTTTGTGTTTTTTTGTGATTTGTTTCTACTATGTTACTAACATATATTTTCATTATATAGAATTTTCCCAATAGTGAGATGGGGCATGTGTTTATAAGTTCAAATATTAAGTAACGTTTCTCAAAAATAATAATAACTAGACGTAGACCCGCGCAATGCACGGGGAAAAAAAAAACTATTTACTACTGTGAAAAATACTATTTCTCTTTTAAGAACTCAAATGATAAAGCTAAAAGCTAATGATTCATTAAACCAATATAATTTTTTCCTATCAATGGTCTTAAATTTAAGTATGAATTTCAAATTTGTGTGCTTTCTAATAACAGGAAGTCTCAAACAATAGGATGATTAAATAAAGATGGATTGAGTATAAAAATAAAATAAAATAAACCAATAAAATGGAAAAAATGCAATTGTAATTAAAAGTTAAAAGTGAAATTTCAAGTTCCATTACAATCTCTCACAACATATTTAGTTCACAAACTACAATCATTGTTACTCATACAGAGTTTGGACTGTGCACCTATACTTGCAGTTTAGAATCTTGACATTGAAATTGATAGATGGTAAATTCGCTTTAGAATCATGTATATCCTTCGAACCTCAACTACCTCAAGTACTTTGTTTTATCCACATGACTCCTGGAATCAAAACTCAAAATGAAATACTAAGGTTAATATTATGATTATTTGCTAAGTTTTTTTTTTTAAGAAACAATTGGAACGTATTAGGTATTTTTTTTTTGTTTGTTAGTGGAAATATTGTGATTAGTTTATTTGTTAGTATATTGTGATTAGTTTATTTGTAGTATATTGTGATTAATTGCTAGTTTTTTTTAAATTAATATTATGATTAATTATTGGGAATCTTTGTTTTTTTTTTTGTTAAGGTAAATATTGTGATTAAAATATTGGCTAAGTTTTTTTTTTAAGAAACAATTAGAACGTATTAGGTAATATTATGATTGTTTACTAAGTTTTTTTTAAGAAACAATTAGAACATATTACGTAATTTTTTTTTGTTTGTGAGTGGAAATATTGTGATTAATTTATTTGTTAGTATATTGTGATTAGTTTATTTGTTAGTATATTGTGATTAATTTCTAGTTTTTTTTTAAATTAATATTATGATTAATTATTGGGAATATTTTTTTTTTTGTTAGTGTAAATATTGTGATTAAAATATTTGCTAAGTTTTTTTTATTTAAATATTGTGATTAATTATGAGGAATATTTGTTTATTTTTTGTTAGTTTAAATATTGTGATTAAATTATTGGGAATATTTGTTTATTTTTTGTTAGTGTTACATATTGTGATTAAATTATTTGCTAAGGTTTTTTTTTAAAAAAATATTAATATTGTGATTAATTATTGGGAATATTTTTTTATTTTTTGTTAGTGTAAATATTGTGATTAAATTATTTGCTAAGTTTTTTTTAAAAATTAATATTGTGATTAAATTATTGGGAAAAATTAGTATTGGGGGAATATTTAGTACCAAATTTTGTGATTAATTATGTTATTACAACATATTGGGAATATTTTTTTTGTTAGTGTAAATATTGTGATTAATATATGCTAGGTTTTAAAAAAATATAATATTGTGATTAATTATTGAGAATATTTAGTACTAAATATTGTGATCAATTGTTAGGAATATTTTGTACTTTTAGGTCTTTATCATGGGTATGAAATGGATTATGAGTTTGATACCTAAGATAGTTGTAGTCTTTTTAGCATATATTATTTCAAGATATATTTGTTTAAGATTTGTAACAGAGATTTCAATGGATAACTGGTTGGTCTAATATTTAAGTTTGATACCTAGAATGATTTGGAATTTTAAAAGAATATGAAATTGGTAATGACTATTTTTGTATGTGACCTGAGGTGAGTATACGCAAAGTTTTGTGATTGATGTTGATTGAGAGTTATAAATTTGTCACTAACACAATTGCACTTGATGATCTATAGGTTAACAATGATCTATATAATATATACTACGGTGGACCCCTTAGCAATGCCAACCCTTATGACGGATTTCCATTTCAAGGTCCGGGTATCTAGTGCTATTATATGATGATACGCCGTAAGTTAAAGACCTTGAGTGATTTGAAGATAAAAATTATGGAAGAGCTGCAACTGAACCCTGCTTTGCATGACATACATATTACTTTCCATTCTCCATATGAAGTCCTCAATCAATGCATTAATTACAGATATATGGCGATAACAGAAGACAAACATGTGAAGATCATGTTTAACAAGATGCGTCAATGGGAACAAGTAGCAAATTTTGAGTTGTACGTCACTTTAGAGCCACGTGCGGAAGTCGGCATAGAGGAAATTGTACAAACAACTACATCTCTACAGTTTGCAGTCCTAGATGATCAATGCACCACATCGGGAGGCTATACACCAATGCACTCGAGTTCTTAAAACGACTCCAATGCACTCGAGTTTTATATCTACGTGGACATATTGTCCACCTCAGCTGATGCCACGATGGAGAAATCGAGTACAATATACTCGATTTATAAGCCCAAAATCGAGTCCATTGGACTCAATTTATTAGAAGCCAAATTAGTTTCAAACGTGGGCTAACTAATAATATTGTTTGGATTTTATAGTTATTTAAAATTTTGGCCTAGTTGTTGAGCAAAAGCATCAAACAGTGCGTATAAATGGACTTGCCAAAATTTTTAAACCACCCAAGACAGTATTTATACGACCTCTTCACTCTTTTCATAAAATATTCATAAAATAAATAATTAATATATGCCTTAAGGTTACTCTTTTAATATAAATAGAAATAGAGTTTCAAAAAAAAAAAATAGAAATAGAAATAAGCAGTATAATATATAGACTTTGTATCAAAAAATAATAACAATAATAATATATTGACTTGTAGTTGAGTCAATAATTTTGAAGAAGGATGGTATATCAGGTTGATGTCGTAGCCATCCAATTCTTATCATATTTGATAACAATTGGCAAACCTCTAAGCCCCAAACCCACTTTCTCTAGCCATGGTTTTCCAGGCACCGAAGCTCCGTATCATCTACTTGTTAATAAGCATGTTCCTCTTGCTCATAAACCCTTGTGCAACTCAGATATTCTTCAACTACACCGATTTCAACAACAAACCTATAAACCGAAAAGGAAACGCTTCGATATCAGGTTCAGTGATCCAACTCACGCCAGATGAAGTGGACAACTGGGGTCGAGCCATATATTCAGAGCAGATGCATCTTTGGGACGAGAAATCAGAAAAAGTGGCCAACTTCACTTCCAACTTCTCCTTCATCATCGATTCTCAAGGTAAAGACAGCTATTCAGATGGGATCACGTTCTTCCTCTCAACCCCAAATTACCCTATTCCTAGGCCAACAGATGGCTTCGGCCTCGGCCTTCTGAGCCGCGTTCAAATGAGAGAATCCACTTTCCAGGATGCATATAAATTTGTTGCAGTGGAGTTTGATACATTTCGAAATCCAGAAAATGATTCACAGAATTCAGTTCGTGAACACGTTGGTATCAATATCAACAACATGACGTCTCAGATCTCTACACCATGGAATTGTACTATTAAGGAGAATAGAACATATAGTGCAAGTATCAATTACGATTCTAGTACGCAAAATTTAAGCGTTACCTTCACTGGTTTCAATTATGATAACACCTCTATTCAACAGCACCTTTCTTTTGTAATTAATTTGACAGCTCATTTACCAGAATTGGTTGATTTTGGGTTCTCAGCTTCGACAGGATTGCTTTCTGAGTTGCATATTCTTTCCACTTGGTCTTTTGAATCGACAGCACCTTCTACGATTCAGCAATCGCCAGCACCTTCTGTGGAGAAGAATAAAGATGAGCCAAAGACAAAATTGGTGGTGGGCCTGAGTTTAGGTGTATGCATTTTAATTATTGGTTTGGTGTTGGTTTGCTTTGTGTATAGGAAAAAGTGTCGTGAAGGGAAAGGAGAAAAAGAAGAGGAGCTTGGCTTTAATCTTTCAATGGATGATGAATTCGAACAAGGTATTGGACCAAAGAAGTTTTCTTATGACGAAATAGTTTCTGCAACGAGCAACTTTGCAGAGGAAAATAAGCTTGGACAAAGAGGGTTTGGTAGGGTTTATAAAGGATATTTGAGGGTCATAAATTCCTATGTTGCTATTAAGAGAGTTTCAAGGGGATTTGAACAAGGGATAAAGGAGTATATATCTGAGGTGAGGATTATTGGTCGACTTAGGCATAGAAATTTGGTGCAATTAATTGGTTAGTGCCACGAGAAAAATGATCTTCTTCTAATTTATGAGTTCATGTCAAATGGCAGCTTAGATTTGCATCTTTTCAAAGGTAAAAGCTTGTCAACATGGGTGGAGAGGTACAATATTGCTTGAGGCCTAGCATCAGCACTGCAATACTTGCATGAAGAATGGGAACAATGCGTGTTGCATAGGGACATAAAGTGGAGCAACATCTTGTTGGATTCAAATTTAAATGCAAAGCTTGGGGATTTTGGCTTAGCTAGACTCGTGGACCATGTAAAGGGATCACAAACCACAGCTTTGGTAGGGACCATGGGCTATATGGCCCCTGAATATGTTTTCTCAGGCAGGGCCAGCAAGGAGACAAATGTATATAGTTTCGGGATTGTATTATTGGAGATAGCTTGTGGAAGAAAACCAGCTGAACCATATGCAAAACAAGATGAAATTATTATGTTAGAGTGGGTTTGGGAGCTTCATGGAGCAAGGAATCTTCTTAAGGCAGCTGACCCTAGATTGGGTGGAGATTTTGATGAGCCGCAAATGGAACGGTTGATGGCTGTTGGACTTTGGTGTGCTCATCCAGATTACAATGCCAGACCGTCAATAAGAAAAGCCATTCATGTGCTTGATTTTGAAGTTACATTACCCATTCTTACCCCTCCAATTATTGTATCAACATCTCCAACTAGAATATCAGGAAACCAAGACGCTTCAACATCTTCAACTAGTAAATCAGGAAACCACGACGCTTAGTCATCTAGACCTATCAGAGGTCAAAGCATCAAGACTCAGGGCAAGAAGAGGCAGAGCAGATCAGTGAAGATGTACATGGCTAAGCTACTTGTGGTTTTAGTCTCTGTATTGTATATAGCTTAAATTGTGTGTAGTTTAGTTAGTCTTGTAAATAGTTTAGTGATGCACGTGATTGTGCACGTGTGAGCTTTTAGTTTTTCTGTTAAGAAGCTATTATAGTTGTTAAGTTAGTTACTTAGCCTCTGAATTTATATAAGGATCAATCCCATGTATCATTAAGCAAGTTAATGAGAATTTCATTCTTAGCAAATCTCTCATAAGCCCTGGTAGCAACACTGGTTCCTCACAGTTCACAGCATATTCTAAAGCTTATGCATCTACTTAATAAATTCTATATATACTCGCACTTTGTTGATGCTAGGTAAATTAATTCTTGGAGCATAATGCATTTAAGCTATCAAAGAGGAGGGAGAAGAGTCTGAACCTTTACTGAAGTCTGCCTAGAGTTTTTGCCTAAACGACTACAGCTTTGGAACTAAGAAATAAAATGTGTCTCTTACTACATGTCGTTTAGTTGTTCACACTTTACCTTAAGGAAGTCACACTTATGTCACGTGACCAATTTGTTACAACCCTAAATATATTCACTATCTAATTCTTTGTAGATTTACTATTAATTATTGACAAGTATTATTACGTTCTTGTTACCCAGATTTTGATTGGTGGAGTGAGTGTTGAGTGCATGGCATCATTGTTGTCCAGCTCATCACACTCAATTAGACACCTCATTAAGGCAAGACTCAAAGTCTTCTTACCATTTCCTTGGGCAAAGACTTTTGGGTGTGTCTCACACGCAGAAGAGGTCAAAGGGTTGTTGAGGATATTAATTGTGGTCATTCGGCCATTTGGTAATATGAGAACAGCTTGAGAGAGAGAGAGAGTTGTCTCATTAAGGCAAGACACAAAGTCTTCTTGCCATTTATTGGGCTGAGTTTGAGTGTCTCTCACACGCAGAAGAGGTAAAAGGGTTGAAGGTATTAATCGTGGCCATTCGGCCATTTGGTAATATGAGAACAACATGAGAGAGAGAGAGAGTTGTGCGTTTAGAAGAAAATAGAGGGAAAAGTGAAAACTGCAAAGGGTTGCTGTTTGTGAAAGAAAATAGTAGGTGTAAGAAAAAAAAATAATGAGATTTTTCTTTTGTCGTAAACTATATACAAAAAATTTATTTCAATTGATTTGAAATAGTAAAATTATTAAGAGATTGTCTCATGGCTTTGAAAAAGATTTTACTTGTAAATTTTTGTGTTTTTTTGTGATTTGTTTCTACTATGTTACTAACATATATTTTCATTTATATAGAATTTTCCCAACAGTGAGATGGGGCATGTGTTTATAAGTTCAAATATTAAGTAACGTTTCTCAAAAATAATAATAACTAGAGGTAGACCCGCGCAATGCACGGGAAAAAAAAAACTATTTACTACTGTGAAAAATACTATTTCTCTTTTAAGAACTCAAATGATAAAGCTAAAAGCTAATGATTCATTAAACCAATATAATTTTTTCCTATCAAGGGTCTTAAATTTAAGTATAAAATTCAAATTTGTGTGATGGAAAAATGTCTATATATATCTTAAAAGAATAAAATTTAGGTACGGTACTTATGCATTGTTCGTTCAGTATATAGTCTTAAGGACGGAACTAGGATTCAGAAATAAGGGGGGCCAAAAGTATAAAAAAAAAAAATTGGTATAGACCAAACTTAACATAAGCTTGTTCGATTGCATTCTGCTCATTAACATCATAATATATTCATGATAATTCTAGATTATTCTATAATGAACTATTACCAATTTTATATATGGTGTTTTTTCAAAAATTTATTTGATGGATTTTAGAAATTGGGACATCAAACTAGATGTTGACAATATTGCATTTTCAATATGAGCTTCTAAATTATTTTGAATTTTTCTTAATAAAAAAAATCAAAATTGAACATTATTTTGCCATGATCTTAAAAAAAAGGCAACAATAATTAATTATAAGGAATTTATCCTACCTCTACCTAACCATTTAAATAATATTTTGACATAAGATTGACAAATTTCTCTCATTTTTCAAGTTTTTTTTTCTTTCTCTTTTGACATTTCCACGTTGGTTTTTTTTTTTTTTTTTTTTTTTGCTTTTTTTTTTTCTTTCTTTTGTTTGGTCAGGGTTCTTCTTTGCTTTCTTTCTTTTTTTTTCTTAATTTTTTTAAAATATTTTTAAAAAAAACACTTTTGGATGATTTCTTATACTATTTTTTTTAAAATGTCCACTTTCATCCATACACAATTTAAAAAAAAAAGTATAATGTATTACTTTCTCTTTTATTTAAGAGAGACATGATGGTAAATTCGTACAAACCTTATTTTTAACCAAACCAAAAAGTTTTTCATCCCTCTACTTTTCCACCCTCTCAACCAAACACAACTAAGGAAAACTAAAAACTTTTCTATCCTCCATCTATTTTCTATTCTCTCACTTTTTCATCCTCCCAACTAAACGGACCCTAGGAGTTGGTATCCATATGGTGAGTTTTCCACCCACTACTGTGATAATATTTTTCTATTTTATTAATATAAACTAAAAAAGTGGGAGAAAAGATTGAGAAAAGTATGTTAAAAAAAAAAAATGAACACCACACTTTTAAATGGGACATAGAATGTGTTTGGATCCACTTTCTACGAACCCCGATGACTTTTGCCAACTTTGTTTTTTGACAAATTAACCTATATGCCTAAATACGATTCCAGCTTTTAGCCTAAAACTGACCCTTGGTTATTGACAGCTATGAGCTGCCTTTCTGGTTAGCTGAACTTTTATTTACTACTATTTATTCCTGTTTGGAAGTCTAAGAGATGTAGAATCATGTTTTACGGTTGGGTCAAACTCAGTATATTATTTTGTCTAAGATTTTTCAAAACTAATTAATTTGGTTTCTAAAGCCAATTCAACACTTAAAATAGTTGAGAAAAAAATAATAATTAACTGGCTTAACAGTGTTTGCGGACTAAGTTGGCTTTAGGGACCAAATTAGTCAGTTTTGAAAAGCCTTAGACCTAGCTGAGATTTTTCTAAACCTCAGGATATTTTAATGGAATATACCCTAATATTTTAGTTCAAACCAATCAAACTCCAAGTCTGTTGCATTGTTTTTCCTAAGGTTTTGTGTTCATAAGTTTGTTCATAAACAAAATAATTTGTTGGAGCACAATTTGTTTAGAAATAGAGGTCTCAAAAGAATGATCAAGCTTGACTTATTTATATATATATATATATATATATATATATATATATATATATATATATAAACAAGTTAAGCTTAAGTAGAGCTCTCTATGAATAGTGATAAACAAGACCTAAATAGCTAAACTTAACAAAGACGCCAAGGACTTGGGGTCAATATATGGTGCTTTCTCTACACCTTATACTGTGCTTTCTTAGATAGTCCTTGCATTATTGGAGAAGACCTAGCTAGACTATTATAGTGGAAGACTTCGTGTCTTTCCAGTTTCTACCAACCACGTGACTTTTATATATATATATATATATATATATATATATATAAACAAGTTAAGCTTAAGTAGAGCTCTCTATGAATAGTGATAAACAAGACCTAAATAGCTAAACTTAACAAAGACGCCAAGGACTTGGGGTCAATATATGGTGCTTTCTCTGCACCTTATACTGCGCTTTCTTAGATAGTCCTTGCATTATAAGAGAAGACCTAGCTAGGCTATTATAGTGGAAGACTTCGTGTCTTTCCAGTTTCTACCAACCACGATGACTTTTTTTTTGGACAAATTAACCTGTATGCCGACTTGTGCTTCCAGCTAAAAATTACCTTAAGTTGTTGACAGCTATGTGAGTTGCCTTTTAGCTTAGCTGAACTTTTATTTACTCCAATTTATTCTTGTTGGAAATGTAGAATCGTGTTTATGGGTTGGACCATGCTCACGATTTCATGTTTGGATAGTTTTTTTCTAAGGTTCTGTGTTCATGAGTTTGTTAAGAAACAAAACAATTTTTTGGAGCTTAACTTGATTACAAAACAAGTCTCAAAAGAATGACCAAGCTTGACTTCTTTACAAATGAACAAACATAAACAAGTTTTATACCAAGTTTTACAACCCTACCAAAGATTGACAAAGTTTTTATCCAACTCTCATCTATGCTTCCAATCAAGCAAAACAGGTTTTGTGTTGAATAAAGTCAATAAACCACCAGCTTCCTACTTATATATAGTTATATACTGTTATAAAACCGGTCCACATCACAGTAAAAAAATTGATTGCTTTTTTTTTTTGGAACAATTGCTCTAATAATGCATAGCGTGTTGGTTAAAGCTTCAAATTTTCCTTTTACTATTTTACATAATATTCTTAATTGATGCAAAAATGTCTATATCTTAAAAGGACAAAATTTAGGTACAGTACTTAAGTGTTGTCCTTTAAGTTCTCCTCTTAAAATTTAGCTATTAGTGGTTTTTTTTTTCTCTTGAGATGAAAGTTTATTTTTAATTAAGTACAACCACATAATTAAATCTTAAGAAGGAAAACTAAGAAATTATCATTTAAATACTGTACTTTAAGTTTTGTCCACCTTAAAAAATGTTCAAATTTAACATATGAAAACATACGTAAAAATATATAAAAGAAAGATACAAGCTCTTCAGGTGGGAGAAGAGATTGGGGAAAGTACGTTAAAAAAAGAAAAAAAAAAGAAGAAGAAGGAGAAGAAGAAAGCCACACTTTTAAATAAGACATATTAATTAAGCTCACATTTTTAAATGAAACACTTCAAAGTTTAAACAACAAACTTGAATAAATAAAACATTTTAAAGTTTAAACCCTAGCCAGATTGGTTTTATTTTATTTATTTTTGGATATATGTGAAAGTATGAAGTTTAGCATGTCCCATTTAAAAGTCTGGGATTTAGTGGGCTGCTGGAATAGAACTTTAAGATTTTATAAGTACTTTCCCCAAAAATATTATTCACTCTCTTTTGATAAATAAATACTTTAGTTGACTTACTCCTATTTCTTCTTCCGATTTAATTTATCAATCAGGTTCTACTCAGGAAGACTTGTGTTTTTAGTTGAGAGAATACTAAAGAAGACATGGCTCAAAAAAAAAAAAAAAACTTTGTTGCCAAAAAATTTAGCGTCAATGGTGCTTTCCAAGTTTCATATCTCTTATTTTCTTGAAAAATGTTTAATGATGACTAGCTCGTACCATTTATGTTATAAATTTTGCATTATTTAGGAAAGCCTAAACTAAATTAAAGAAGACCTCAAAGACTTTGGCATACGTTAATGGTGCTTTAATTCCTAATTCATATGCAGTACTCTTTTGGAAAATACTTCATAGTGACTTTAGCATTAAGAGTTGTAAGGACACAATTCGAATTCCCAAACCACGGCTGGAAGGAGATGGGCTTGAAAAGGCCTTTTTCACAATGAATTTGTAGAGGATGGGTTTGTAATCTAGATTTCAAGGATGGTTTAGACAATTAGGAAAAGAACGGGCTTTGGGCCCAATGGAACAAAATAAAGAGTAGTTTGCAAAGAGTAAGACCGAGAATTCTTCCTCGGACTGTTTCCGAGGATAGTTTATAATAGTATTTCTCAAGTTTGGATACAAATATTGATTATCATACACTTTTTCTTTCTCAAAAGCCTCCCATTTCTTCGTATGCCTTCCCTTCTATTTATACTCATTTCCTTCTCTTCATCATCTTCCATTTTCTAGTTGAAATCCTGACTTCGGATACTTGTCCCATCCATTCTTCCTTAAAGCCCCCTGGGGTTAGGGACCAAGTTCCAAGCTCTATGCTCAGGTCCCATCCATTCTTCCCTAAAGCCCGCTGGGGTTAGGGACCAAGTTCCAAGCTCTGTGCTCAGGTCCCATCCATTCTTCCCTAAAGCCCGCTGGGATTAGGGACCAAGTTCCGAACTCTATACTTAGGTCCCATCCTTCCATCTATACAGTCAGCGTATCAATTACAGAGTTTTTAATGCATGGGCGGTGGTAGCAGCTTTACTTTAGACATTCCACCGCTCTTTCTATTGTCCTCCACGTATACTGTGTATTCCCATAGTCGTAGGACTCTTTATAACCT